>JAUBNZ010000008.1:0-58753 GCA_032355485.1 Bonnemaisonia californica
ATCAGATGTTTTTTGGTCGAAAGATCTGATCTTGGAACAGGCATTTAGTTCCATTTCTTAAACAGGATTGGGGTTAACTATTTAGATTTGGAGCTTAAACGTAATCCGGCCTTGAGCATTAGGTCTCGGATATTTCAAGATGATGATTTAATGTATTGTGGTAACAGAGTTTACTCATTTGACGAAGATGACGACGAAAGTTACTACAGTAATTCTATACCAGATAAAGTAAAAAGCGGTATTGAGGTTATTGATGAAGACTTTGATAGGCTCTTGAAAGTGACTTCTGAGTTACCAATTGATACTCCAGACGATAGGATGGAAAACCTTAACAACTACAAAAATTTGGCATGTATACGCCCAACAAATGAGCTTGTTGAGTCAAAAGTGAAAAAATACACGGAATTAGTCAGGCAAGATACGGAAGCTGAAGCTGCTAAAAGTGAGTGGGTGGATCAATGCCATTCTTTTATGGAAAGTTATACAAATGAAATAGAGTTTGAGGAAAACTATACTGTTGGCTTTCTTTTCCATGAAGAATCGAAAGAAAATAATATTTTTGTAAGTAATATTAGCTTTGTTACAGATTCAGGGATAAGACAAATCGGCTCATTTCATTGTAAAGGAGATGAATCCTTCAATGTAACAGAATTTACAACAGTTGGACGTTATGTATTTACTGTCAAGAATGGGAAAGTCGTAGAGCGTTTTGATTTCTTAAATGGTGAATCAGTAAAATATAAGTAGCTTGTTCTTATGCTTGTATAGCCTTGAACGAGGTTTATGTTCTCTACAAAGGAAAATAGATGAAACACGAAGATATTTCTGAAGAGCTGCGAGAAGCTTCATTTGAGTTTTTACTTAAAGAGAATGGGTTCCTCAAGAAGAAAAGTAAAGGCAGAACCATCGTGGAGTATGTTTTGGATGGAATATGAAGGAACATATCAAGTTACTGAGGAAGCTACTGACTTTATAGTGCTCCATCCTAAAAGGCAGATGGTAGGTGATGCAGAACAGTTGGAATGGAAACCCGTTGGTACTGAACATTGCAGAAGTGATTTATGCTGTGTTATTACGATGCTTACGACGATTCGAAATAATCTATTTCATGGTGGCAAACATGGAGATAACGAAGTTGATGATGTAAAACGTAACATTAAGTTTTTAAGATTAGGAAAATCTTGTTTAGACCAGTTAGCTGAACAAATTGGTTATCAGAGCGATTATCTTAGATACTATTAGAAAATAATGTGGATTAGGCTCAACTTCATTTGATATTTTCGATAACAGAGTTGAATCAAACCTGACAGTCTGCTGTACACTGTGATTTCAACTGTTGGAACATCGGTAAGTCCAATAGAAAGTAAAATGTGTTTAATGAAACGGGGTCTTACCACAGTCTTAATTGAAGAGTTCTGAACGAACAAATCAATTTCGATAATTTAGATCATTATAATGGACTTTAATCTGGATCTTCATCCCCAAAAAGCTTTAAAGATTCCTCCAGAAGTTCAATTTGTTTTTTGATACCCCCTCTCCCTAAAGACATTTTATCGAGCATCTTGTTGGCAGCAGTAATGGATTCAAATTTATTTATTGGGCGAATATAAAACTCAATCATGTTTCTAAAGATGTTCTGTAAATAATATGCTCTGTGAATAGACTCATTATCCCAAACCCCCTGATGGACATGCTCATTTCTATATTCCCGTATGTGCATGATGATATGTTTAGTCATTTCTGAATCTTTGTGAATTGCCCCAATTCTTTTTGCCAAGAGGTCACAAGAACCCTCACCAACTAGTTGTTCTAGAACCGCCCAAAGCTTTATAACGGTAGTGTTTTTGTCCGATTGATCGAGTGCTAATACAAACCTTTCAAGAAAGTTTTCAATTTTTCTTGAGAAGGGGCACTCATCTAACCAAGATAGGTATGTATTGATATTCTTTTGAAAAATATTAGGTTTTTGTGGCTTTGTTATTATTCCGAATTCGCGGAAGTCAGGCTCATAAAAAGCAGGATATTCAAACGCTTTTCCGTTTTTGTCATGCAACGTATGGACTTTTCCGAGACATACTTTATTTATAGGTTTTGTAAAATCTCCTGCTATTAAACCAGTGCTGTTTAGTTGTATTGCAGAGAAAGCCCTAAAAATATTAAGTGCTTGGATCGCACGATTAAGGGCTTCTTGCTTGTGTCTAGACTTTACTTGTATTTCTACTTTTGTGTAGCGGTTTAAATCATAACAGTCACCAACTTCAGCATTTATGCTATCCAAAACTTCATATCTTCCCGAAAACATATCGTCATAGCCATAGTCTCGAAAGACTATTTGACAATCATTGATATTGAAAACCTTTTGTTCCAAACATTTTAAGTCAATTGAAACCGTTGTTAATATATAAAATATTTCTTCTGACTTTCGCAACTCGGCATTGATAACTTGTTTAACAGTACTTAGAAAATAACTCTCAGAAAAGTTATTGTCTTCGAGAGCACATTTAAATGCTTTTCGTGTGAGTTTAGTATGATTTAAGTGTTCAGCAGCGTCAGGAAATCTGATGAAGAACTGCACCATCCTAAGCATTTCAGAAGCTTCAAACCCTTTGTATGACATATTCCCATCTTCGTTTATTGAAGCAGACTCAGCGATTTTTTTTAGGAAAAACTCAATGTCATATTCTTTATTTTTCTTTTTAACTTCCATATATAATTTCTAGCCCTTATGTTTATTCTTACTGATCAAAGATAACCGATGAATGACGAAACTGTATCGAAATGATACTGATATAAAGCACTTGGGGCGAGCGTTAATCATTTTTACACTTAAAACGGTGTTTGGGTTTAGTCTGCCACTACAAATAATGTTATTAGTTTTATTGTCTTCTGTTGAAAGCTATTTTCACTCTAGAAACTTAGGTTTGTTGTTCGGGGTTTGAAACATCGCATGGTGCACAATTTTTTTCTATATTTTCATTTATTCCAGCCCTAAAGTTTGATATCGAGGCAATAATTTCCTCATTTCGGAGAAGTTGCCTCCATCGCGGTACTTTATCGGGCTGCGAGTAATGAAAATTTAATATCCTTATCAGCGCCATGTGAGCAAATTGGCTTGACTGCTCTTTACATGTACTATGAATAACGATGTTAGTATCTGTATGAACTTCCTCTTCTATAAGATCCCATGAAAAGAATACTTGTTGAGCGATTGCTGAAAGACTTCTTAATTCTTCCCCATCGTATGTAGAGTAATAGATATCATCTATAGCCATTTTCCATGTTTCAGTTGTTGTTCCAGTGTCGTCAGATACACTTTTTTCCAACACTTTCTTATGGATACTTATATGGATTCCCGAACCTATTCCAAGTGAGTATGAGAAATCTCCCGCTAAAAAGCTTAATAAGTTATTCTTTAAGCCGTCTTCGAATTTTAAATTGAAATTAGTCCTAGCCTTCTTAAACTCTTCTAGGTCAGAGAGAATCCAAAGTCCCCATTTAGTTTTCCATGCAATCAAAATAGGTATATTTAGCAAGGATGAGTACTTCTTTAGTTTTTCTTTATATTCAGGTTTGAACGACAGGGTATTTTTTGTTGAGGATTTAACCTCAATAAGAACTGGCACATCATTACCTTTGTGTTTGAATACCGCCAATATATCGGGAACTTGAAACTCGTAATGAGAGTTATTGGGGTGTTGATGCTGATCAAGTTTATGAATTAGTTTGCATTTACCTAGCCACCCACACAAAACACTAAACTCATCTTCTAATGGGAGGCCGTAATCCAAACGTTTTACCTTTTTAGCTACTTCACGAGGGGTAGCTTTCCATCCGAGGTGTTCGAGAGCTTCATGGATAAGTCTTTCTAAATCATTTGGTTCCATCTACTTTTTACTCATGATTTTTGATCTGGCTGTATTTAGCACACCTTGAGATTAAACTCTTATTTATTGATTAGTGGCCATAGGCTGAATTAGCTTGAAGTGGGTGAAAACAGCAAGTCCCTTGAAGCTAA
Source organism: Bonnemaisonia californica (assembly GCA_032355485.1). Classification (NCBI taxonomy): domain Eukaryota; phylum Rhodophyta; class Florideophyceae; order Bonnemaisoniales; family Bonnemaisoniaceae; genus Bonnemaisonia; species Bonnemaisonia californica. The sequence continues at coordinate 4,016 of JAUBNZ010000008.1, forward strand.
CAAAGTAACAGTTCATTGTTTCTTATTGGCAAAAGAAGAGCTGTTATAAAGACCAAAACCTATAACAATACACTGTGAGACATAAGTTGGTACACTAATAGCCTTCTACATACTAGTGTATCAATCAATTTCAGTGACGGAGGAGTGACTAGTCAGCTTAAAGGCCAACTCCAACTTTTTAATTGGTATTCGTTTTACAAAATATCAATTATCTTTCGTTTGAACGATTTACCAATTTTAATCGAGCTACCATCTTTGAACATGATGTGTTCGTTATCGACGCCGATTACGAAAGTGCGGTTAACCACAAAAGACTTATGGCATTGAATAAACTGTTCAGAAGGTAACATTTCTATGAGTTGTTTCAGTGTGCTTGAGACAAGCGTCATAGAATCACTTTGCCATAGTTTGACGTAATTACCGAAAGCTTCTAGATACACAATATCCGAAAATTCGAATTTACGTTGTCCACGATCAACTTTAACCACTATATGCGTCGGTTGCTCGGCTCTATTTGGTTGAGCTGACTCTTGCCTTTTTAGGTTCTGTCGCTCTCTTACCTTTTCCAGTGCTTGTGCTAAGCGTTCTGCTGATACTGGTTTGAGTAAGTAATCTGTGACATTAAGTTCAAATCCTTGCAATGCATATTCCTGATACGCACTCACAATAACCACTTGAGGCATGTCGGCGAGTACCCTAAGCATATCGATACCCGTTAATTCGGGCATGTTGATATCAAGGAAGAGTAAATCGATGTCATTGTTCGCAAGAAAGCTGAGTGCTTGAGATGCGTTGAAACATTGGCCGATTATATTTAGATCAGAGTGAAACTTCAGGTGGTGCAAGATAACGTCATGCGCTAAAGGTTCATCATCAACGATCAGTGTTTTTATCATGGAGCTAAGTCCAACAATAAGGTTACTGAATATGACTCTTCTTTTTTTGTGATGCTGAGTTGGTGCCTATTAGGGTAGAGCAAAGTTAAACGTCGCCTTAGGTTGTTTAGCCCTAAGCCAGAGTTATTGCCTTCGAGTGTATTGGGTATCAGCGTATTTGTGCAAGTCATGGAGAACATGTTTTCTCTGAGCTTGATTGATAAATCTAAATGACAGTTTTCAGATTTTTCCACACCATGTTTGAACGCATTTTCGATGGGAATAATTAACATTAGGGGCGTGATCTCAACATCATCATTAACGTTAGGGAAATCAGTAGTGACCTGACACCCACTAGACACTCTGATTTGCTGCAAAGAGAAATAGTTCTTGATGTAATCAATTTCTGAGACCAAAGGAACTTTTTCTTTTTGGCCTTCGTACACTGTGTATCTTAACAAGCTCGACAGCTGCATTACCATGTCGGGAGCTTTTGATGACTGGCTAAGTGTCAGCGCATAGAGGTTGTTTAATGTATTAAACAAAAAGTGAGGGTTTATTTGTTGTTGTAAGAGTTGTAGCTCAGTTTGCGTTTGTTGTTGTGCGATTTCGATCAATGCCTTGTCTTTCTTTTGTCGTTCAAAAGTTAAAATGAGAGGTGTGCTTACAAAGAGCAGAGCGAAACAGAATTGATAGTTGTCTTTGGAAAAAATATTGTGGTCGCCTGACGGCAATAAAGTATTGAATTCGACATCGTTTAGCGGCAGCCATAACAACAATTGCGCGAAGGCGGGTGTGACAAATGCTAGAACAATAAGGCATCCAGCAACAAACCCGAGTATGCCCTGTTTAGCTAAAAGATGTCGAATCAACACATACCGGTTAATGAAGAACACGGAACTGAATAAAAAGCCCATAAAAGTAAACTGAATAAAATAGCTGACAAAATTTAAAGGATGGTTGAACAGCTGATCGACTTGAATAACAGGTACAAGTGGTTGGTTGTTCATGGGATCAGCAACTGAAGCAAATATGCCCGCCACCAGCAAAGCCCAAACTAAAGTGAGCGTTGTTATGACGACATTCAATGAAAAAATCTGAGAGATACGTCTGAGAGATGACGAAGCTTGATTGGACAACGCTCGGTTTACTCCAAAGCTGGCGCTTGCAATTAATAAAAAAGTCCAGAGTTGGCCGGTGAACAACGACCAATGGTCATAGGTGTCTGAAGTGAATTGGAGACTGAATAAAATGAGGGGATATATAATGAAACCTGCAATCCAAACATACTCTTTTTTATATGAATAAGAACATGCTCGGTAATGCGCGAGAAAGATAGGTGTGCTTTCTAGAAATAATTTGAAAACAATCGATGCAAACAGTCCAACACTAGGTATTTCAAAAGAGTAATGACGGATATGAGCCTCTAAGGCTAATGCTGCAAACAACGGCAATAGGGTAAGTAAAACATTAGTGACAAGCTGTTTACGGTTCATAATTCCCCGCGACGTCGAGTGATTGAATGAGGACGGTGACATTACCTCTACAGATGGGTTCTTACCTTAACAATTTGATGAAACATCACATCTAGATGATGAAAGCTTAAATCTTGCCGTTCGTCATGGCAATGGGAAGTGGATACCTAAAAATACTCGTTCGTCATTTATAAGCCGACCTTGAACATCATTGTCTTGCTGGAAAATTGTACCAGCGATAGGTTGATCTCACTTTCTCACAGAGGTCAACCTGATGTTATCTATCCAACAACTTAACAAAACTTATCCCGATGGTACGCAAGCATTGAGCGACATCAATTTAACTTTACCTAGAGGTATGGTGGGGTTGCTTGGTCCTAATGGTGCGGGGAAATCGACCCTTATGCGCACCGTTGCTTGTATCCAATCACCCGATAGTGGGGCTGTTAATTTCAATGACATTAATGTACTGCAAGATCCAATGGTACTGCGTAAAAAGCTTGGGTATTTACCTCAGTATTTCGGTGTGTATCCTAACATGAGCTGCCTAGCACTCTTAAAACATATGGCTGTCCTTAAAGGTGTTAATGACAGTACAGAACAAAAACGGCAAATTGAAAGCCTGTTAGACCTGACTAACTTGAGCCAGTTTGCTCACAAAAAAGTGTCGACATTTTCCGGTGGTATGCGACAACGCTTCGGTATTGCACAAGCACTTCTAGGTGATCCTGAGTTAGTGATCATGGATGAACCGACAGCTGGTTTAGATCCGTCTGAGCGGGAGAGCCTGCACGGTTTGTTGATTCATTTGAGTGAACAAAGGCTTGTGTTGTTGTCGACACACATCGTGGAAGATATTGAGAACCTCTGTCCGCATGTTGCCATGATCAACGGTGGTAAAATCATACAAAGTCAGGGAGTTAAGCCACTGTTAGATGCACTAGCTAATTGTATTTGGGTATCAAGTGAAAAGCCTTCTGATGAAAGCCTTGTGTTAAATAAAAGTTACCAATACGGGCAGAGCCGATATCGTATTTACGCAGCATCGCAGCCTACATCGCAAGCTACTCCTACAAAACCTAGTCTGCAAGACTGCTACTTCCTTGCATTAAAGGGAGGTTTAGTATGAAAACGCTTATGATGAATGAAACAAAGTTTTTTATCAGGCAGCCTTTGCTGTGGTTGGCGTTTTTACTGATGCCGTTATTCGCGTTGATACTAGATGTAGGCACAGGGACCATAAGTGATATCCCTCTTAAACAACTGCAAATGAAGAGCATGGGGCTATTAATGGTAGCACTACCATTTTCATTTGCTGTATTGGCCCCTGTGGTGTTTCTGCGGGACAAGCTTTCGGGTATGCATGAGTTGGTCTCTGTTACACCTGTCTCAAAGTTTCGACGTTTAAGTGCTCGTTGGCTTATGTTAGTCATCGTGCAGGTTTGCTTGTTGGTCATTTGCGATACCATCTTTACGGTCAGTGCGAACCTTCAACAGGGTTTTGATAGTGACATTGTTACTTTTTCTTTGTTTCATTTGTTTTTCTTGGGCTTGCCAGCAATATTGCTTTTTAGCTCTGTAGCACTTTGGTTGAGTGAAGCATTTGGCAGTGCTGTGCTTATCTATGTCATTTTTGTACTCTTTTGGTTAGTTTATATTACGCTCGGTAGTATGACGGGTTCCCCCATTTTAGCCGGCAGCTCAGTAGTGAGTGAGAGCCTATTGCAAGCTATGCAAGTTGTTGATCCTTATGGTATCAGTGAGCTAATGGGGGGTATCCAAAAAACAGGGCAGTTGGCGCTATTCGGCTTACCTTTAATGCTTAATCGTTTAGGTTACCTGCTTATTGCTGCGCTCATTTTTGTTGTCACACTCAAGACAAAACCAATAACGTTGCGTTTAAGCAAAAGTCGGTTGTCACGAGAGGCGCAAGTCGATTCTCCCGCCCATCATTTATCCGGTGAAGACAAATTAAGCTATCAACGAGCGACTCAATCACCGCGCAGCACGGGCTTGCTTATGCACCTTATTACCAATGATCTACGCGGACTATTGAGCAATAAGATTAATATGTTGTTGCTTCTCGGGTGGCCAATGTTGGTCTTTTCAGAAGTGTTATCTGGTATCGGCTACGCCGAAGCGTTCTCTGTATTCGACCCTACCAGTATTGACGCGTTGAATCGGATCGGATGGGACACATTACCTGGTGTGGGCTGCCTATTTATGTTGCTGTTTTCATGGCAAATCTGCTGGCGTAATAAGTCATGTGATATCGCGGAACTCGTGTCAGCGAGCCCCGTTAAATCCAGTGTTTTAGCGTGTAGTCATTTAATCAGTTTACTACTTTCTTTATTCCTTGTGGTTTTACTGACTGCATTAGGTGTTGTTATTGCTGAATTGTTTGGGGGAAGCGAATTAATGCCTCTGCACTACGTTAAGCAATTGAGTTTCAACATGTTATCTCTTTCATTACTTGCGATTGTTTTTGTGGCAATACACACGGCAGTGCACTCACGAGGTATGGCAGTGTTGATCATTGCCCTTGTGCTGGCGTTGAAGTTCTTACCATTGCTGGAGATCTTCGGAATGACTCACCCACTTTGGGATATCTTTACTATTCCTTTAGCCATTCCTGACAGTCTTTGGGGTTATTCTGGGAGTCTCTCAACGTTAATACCGTTCGGTGCATTTTGGTTATTAGTCGCTTTAGTGTTGTTTAGGGTATCGATATCTTTTTCTCATCGTGCCAGTGGCTTTAATGCGGTTAGTTGGAAAGCTATCAGAACATTGCCTATAGCAAACTTGGGCGGTGTGTTATTGGTGTTGACTAGTGGTTTTACGCTATATCAAAGTATATCGTCTGAAGTGCCCCTTGTTACCGTAAAACAGGGGATGGAATGGCGTATTGACTATGAGAAGACCTATAGTGAATGGACACAAAAAGGTCAGCCTAAAATAACGAGGATCGATTCGAAAGTAGACATTTACCCGAGTCAAGGAAAGGCAACATTCAACATGTCTCTCACGCTAACAAATAAAACTAATACTTCAATTGAGCAGGTGCTTGTCGGTGGCTGGGGGAACTTATTGTTTGATGACCTTATATTGGAAGGTGCAGAGCTTGCCTATTTTGACAAAGCACTTAATCAGCATGTATTTGCCATGAAAAAAGCGCTTGAACCTAACCAAAATGTGATGTTGGATATCAAATTTGTATATAAACAACCATCACTTTTGCCAGCAGACTTCCATCAGATTGTTAAGCCAACTTATACTTACCTGCGCTCTGTTCCGATGATGCCACATATTGGCTTCAACGAAAATATACGTATTCGGAACGAAGAAACACGAGAAGAATACGGATTATCCGCTTTGGACGATGTTTTACCTTCGCAGCTTTTTGTGGATAAAGTTGATACGGTTGGCGACTACGAATTTGTTCAAATGAAAACCGTTATGTCGACCATCACTGAGCAATACGCGGTGACTCAGGGCGAGCTTATGAACGAGTGGAACGAAGGGGGGCGTCGGTATTTTGAGTATGAAACGGTCAATCCTATTAGGAATATTCCGGCTTGGATGTCTCTGCCGATAGAGCCGTATGAAAGGCAATATCAAAATGTCAGATTAAAGATATTCACACCTGAGCCTGAAGCGTCAGCCGAGGTCCATTGGGATGCTATGCAAGATACATTGAGCTGGTTCTCTGATCATATCTATCCGTATCAGGGTAAACAACTGAGTGTAGCAACGGTCCCCAATATAGGGCCAACAGGGTATGCACTTCCGCAACTCATTTTGATCAATACACGTGTTGGGTTTAGGGTCAGACCGGCTGCTGATGCCGGATTTGATCAACGATACAGACGAACAGTTCACGAAACCGCTCATCAGTGGTTTGGGCATACGATAGGTAGTGGGGTGTCACAGGATCGAAGTTTTCTGATTGAGTCGATGGCTAAATATACCGAGCTTGTCATGATCGATAAGCGCTATGGTAAGGAAGCGGTTGATGCTCTAGTTGCTTATGAATTAGGACGATATAGAGTGTCGCAGGCTCGAACCTCAAGACCAACAGAAGGTTTAGTTGATGCAGTAGAGTCGCATGATGTCTATTCTCGAGCTACGGTTGTTTTTGCAAGGCTTAGGGAAGCTATGGGAGATGAACCTATTATCGCTGCGCTCAAACAACTGTTCGAAGAGCATACGTATCCGCAAAGTCCAGCAACGTCTATGGATTTTGTTCGAACGTTAAAGCAACATAGTACGCAGGAGTATGAATCGCTTATTGATGATTTGCTGTTAAATAGCGATATAACGATACTTCTGCAGTAGTGTCGTTAGCTCAACCTTAAATATAAAACTATTAACGAAGAAAAAATGAATGACAGATGAAAATACAAAGCCAAGTGCAACACCTAAATTGCTTAAAGAGCTTTTTAACCAAGAGGTTATTGAAAAAATAGCTGAGATGGTTACTCGCGCTTGGCCTCAATTTAGTCAACAGCAGTTTGTTGAAGCGTCATTGCAAGATTTCGAAAACCTGGCGTTAAAACAACGTTCTGCGCAGATTGCTGATTGTTTGGATGATTTTCTGCCATTGGCGTTTGAGCAATCAGTTATGGTTTTGTTGGAGGCAATGGGACAAGATAATGGTTCTGGAGGGCTTGAAGGTTATACTGATTTTGCCTTCATGCCTTTCTTAGATTTTGTTGAAAAGCGAGGATTAAATAGTCCTGATATCGCGCTTGGTGCGCTAGAAAAGATGACGTTGTATTTTAGTGGTGAATTCGCAGTCAGGCCTTATATCCTATCCGATCCGAAGTTGGCACTAGACTATTTAAATCGTTGGTCGACGCATTCTGATTGGCGCGTTCGGCGTTTAGCATCTGAAGGTTCTCGCCCACGTTTACCTTGGGGCGTTCAGTTAAAACCTTATGTCGAAGATCCTTCTGCGACCATTGCTATTCTTGACAGGTTGCATGATGACGAGAACTTAATTGTGAGGCGCTCGGTAGCCAATCACCTTAATGACATTGCTAAAGATCATCCAAAAACAACGGTCGAAGTTGCTAAAAAGTGGTGGGACAGTGGTAACGAACTTTCTCAATGGACGGTTAAACATGGTTTGCGAACACTCATTAAACGAGGGAATTCAGGGGCGTTAGCTATTTTAGGTTTCAGAGGTGGCGATAATGTCAGTGTTCGTGATTTTACCCTGTCATCAGAAGTCGCCAATATTGGTGGTGAGATTGCATTTCAATTTCGCGTACATTCGGCAGAAGAGGAATTGAGTAAACTGGTGATTGACTATGCTCTGGAAAGGCCTTTAGCAAATGGGAAAAAAGCTAAGAAAGTATTCAAACTTAGCACGTTGACATTGAAACCAGATCGCTCCGAGTTTATTAAAGGAAAGCAGGCGTTTAAACAGTTATCTACGCGTACTTACTATGTTGGAACTTATGCCATTGAGGTTATTATCAATGGGCGTATTGCCGCAAAGAAAGCATTTGAGTTACGCACGCAATAACATATGATGCTATCGGTTATAGAGTCATTAGTACGAACACGAATTAGGTGAAATGTAGGGCCGAACAAGCTCGAATGGCACCACAATAATTAACATCAAAAAGGATATTTAACGCATGAAAATGCACATGTTATTTATACTGCTTTTTTCCTCAGTGTACGGCTGTTCTCCAGCAGAACAGTCAGATAGCTCAATAAAATTTTACGCAATAAATTGTGGTACGTTAGATGTATCAGATATGCGTTCTCTTTCAGAAAACGGATTGTTAGATGGCGAAAAAACAACGTTGGCCAATCCTTGTTTTCTCATTCGTCATCCTAAAGGTGATTTGATCTGGGATACGGGACATGAAGATAAATTGGCCGATATACCTGATGGTATGGTGAGTGGTGTTTGGCATTCGAAGCTAGAAAACAAATTGTCGGATCAACTAGGCTTATTAAAGTTAAAGCCGAGTGATATTGATTACTTGTCGCTCTCACATTTACATCCCGACCATAGTGGTAATGCTAACTTATTCTCAGCGTCGACATTCATCGTGAGTGAGAAAGAACGGGAGTACATGTTTTCTGATGAGATAAAACAAGTATTCGGTAGCTTTTACTCAGAACTTGAACATGCTGAGACGATTTTATTTGCAGAACAACATGATGTTTTTGGTGACGGAACAATAGTAATGCATCTCATGCCGGGCCATACGCCGGGTAGTGCGGTGCTACTGGTTAAATTGGCGAAGTCCGGTAATTTGTTACTTACTGGAGATTTATATATTCATCGAGCTGGACGCGAGCTGAAAACGATTCCAGTGTCGAATGCTGATAAGGAAGCCACTGTGTCTTCACGAGAGGAATTAGAGGTTCTAGCCGTTAAAGAAAATGCACGTATAGTCATTCAACACGATATGTTAGATTTTACTTCTCTCCCGAGTTTTCCGAACTTCTTGGATTAATACCAACCCGTCTGGCTGCGGCTCATTATTATCAGAATTATTCCTTTTCCGGCCAAATCCCAGTCTCTATTTAAAGCACTCTCTTCTGCTTGCGAAATTTGACGGTAAGCGTTATCAAAATGAATGGAAAATATTTTCACATTTAATAGGTCCTGTTTTCATAAACTCAACTACACTGTAAATTAAAAATAAAGGACTCATTAATGATGAAGATTGCCTTATTCGATCCTAGTGATAGTTTTCGGAACATATTTAAAGCTAGTATCAATCAGCATTCATTAGGGGTTGTGTGGTCTGAATTTGAAGGGGTAGGTACAACGGAAAAGCAACGGCTCCAGCAAGATTATGATGTGATTGTGACCGCTAGAGAGCTTCAGGGGGCAGATTTCAGTGACTTGATAAAGTTTGTTCGCAACAGTGATTTCAATAAAGAAACTCCTATTTTCTTATTTACATCCGATAGCTCAAGTAACTTTTTTGACAGCGCATTTAACTTAGGTGTTACCGACATTTATTCCAAACAGGAGCTACTTGCTGTCTCGGAAATATTCAGCCGGATGCTTTCTTTAACGAATAGCGTCGTGGGTGCAGAAATCCTTATCATTGAAGATGATCTTGCTATTTCATCTTACTACTCTAGTGTGTTTTCTGAGTTAGGTTTGGTGGTTTATCAAGCGACTTCTTTCGACCAAGCTCTGGTTTATTTGAAAGAACATCCGGTAGAACTCGTGATTACCGACCTAAATTTAGATAACGGAGGGCAAGGGCAAAGAATTATTAGGGAGATCAGACGCAGTCAAATGGGTGAGCAACAACGAATGCCGATAATGGTGATGTCGGCTAGCACTGCACCTCAGTATAAAACATGTTTGTTTTATTTAGGTCTCGATGAATACGTTGTTAAGCCAGTTCCTCCCCGTGAAATTTGCTTGAGAGCGATTCATTTAATTCAAAAATACCGCCTAGAGAAAACAGCTATACAACAAGCTTCGCATTTTAAAAAGATCGCACACTACGATAATTTAACGGGTGGCTACAGCCGAGATGGCTTCCTCGATATTGCTCAATTTTGTGTGACAAACGCGAAACTACATGGATCGAGGTTGGGGTTACTGTATTTAGATTTAGATAATTTTAAGCCGGTTAATGATAATTTAGGACATGCAATTGGCGACGCGGTGCTGGTTTGTGTGGTCAGTACATTAAAAAAACTGCTACGAGAGCAAGATATCGTCTGCCGATGGGGAGGCGACGAATTTGTAGTACTCCTACAGAATTGTAATGACGATCGCTTAGAAAACGTAGCTTGGCGTATTAAAGAAGAGTTCACTAATAATCAGGAATCATTGCACGGAGTCGGATGCAGCATAGGTTTAAGTGATGGCTCTCCAGACTCTTTCACCGATCTATTAAATATTATTGATCAAGCGGACAAAGCAATGTATTCATCTAAGAAAAAACGGAGGGGCTCGATAACGAAATATTCTGATGTTAAGCCTGCTATCAATACAAATGTTAGGACAACCCTTCAGGCTTGAAGGGAATCACGGATAACAGCTAACTCTGCTGAGGTTGTAAATTGTCGACTCTCCGCTTTTATACGCAAAATGGTGCTAGCTTAAGCCAAGAGGTTCCTTGTCTTGGATGTTTTAAGTTATCCTCTAGCTAAGTATCCTTAATCTGTAGTTATTCATGCAAAACCCTGCTTTTTCGTCATTTGAGCTGCCATGTGGTGCTGTTCTTAAAAATCGTATTGTTAAAGCGGCGATGGAAGAAAACCTCGCTGACGGCAATCAATTACCTGATGATGTGTTAATTAATTTGTATCAGCAATGGTCTTCTGGTGGTGCGGGATTGATTCTTACAGGTAACGTCATGATTGACCACCTTGCTATGACCGGGCCGGGAGGTGTCGCGTTGGAAAAAGATACTGATCTTGAACCCTTCAAACGACTTGCAAGTGCAGGTAAAGAGAATGGTACGGCAATTTGGATGCAAATTAATCATCCCGGCCGTCAAGTGTTTAAAAACATGGGTGGGAAGGTTTTATCTCCATCTGATGTTGCTTTGGACATGGGGAAGCATTCAACTATGTTTTCAAAACCTGATGCAATGACTGAAGAACAAATTCAGGATGTTATCCAACGTTTCGTTGTGACTGCAACAAGAGCTGAAGATGCAGGCTTTGATGGTGTGGAAGTTCATGCAGCACATGGCTACCTCATTGCACAATTCCTTTCGCCGCTGACCAATAAAAGAGAGGACCAATGGGGTGGAAGTATAGTGAACCGCGCTCGTTTGCTTGTCGATGTTATTAAAGTTATCAGAGAAAAGGTTAAGTCTAGCTTTGCGGTAGCGGTCAAGCTTAATTCGGCTGATTTCCAACGAGGCGGCTTTGACGTAGGTGATGCTCAGCAGGTTGTTGAGATACTCTCTGATTTAGGTGTTGATGTTGTGGAGTTGTCGGGCGGCAGTTACGAAGTACCTGCAATGCAAGGGCGAACGGCTGATGGTAGAACACTTGAACGAGAAGCGTATTTTTTATCCTTTGCTGAAAAGATCGCACTGGAATCCAAGATACCGATTATGACAACAGGCGGTATAAGGCGTTTGTCTATCGTGAACAAAGTGGTTGAATCAAGCGTAGCATTGGTTGGTATGGCCAGCGCGCTTGCATTAGCGCCTGATCTTCCAAATCAATGGAAAAAAAACCCAGAAGTTGTTGGTGATATCCCGGTCGTCACATGGAAAGACAAAACGCTCAGTGGGTTGGCAACTATGGCTATAATTAAACGAAACTTACGGCGATTAGGTTCTCAAAAATCACCTTTAAAAAATGCTTCACCATTGGTTTCTTTGATACTCGACCAAGTGAGGAAAGCAAAATTAACTAAGCGCTATCGTCAACGTTATCAAAGCGAGTTGAAGTAGGCTTTAGCCGCGGATTTATCTGCGGCTTATTTACATTCCCGTCTAAAGACGGTCGTACAAAAACATAGATACTTTCACCTGTAGGAGTGTGCTTCAGCCGCGAACTTGTCTGCGGCTTATTCACATTCCCGCCTGAAGACGGTGCTACTAAAACATAGATACCTGCACCTGTAGGAGCGGCTTCAGCCGCGAACCTGTCTGTAGTTTATTCACAATTCCCGCCTGAAGACGGTCCTACAAAAGCATAGGTATCTCCACCTGTGGGAGCGTGCTTCAGCCGCGAACCTGTCTGCGGCTTATTCACATTCCCGCCTAAAGACGGTCGTACAAAAACATAGATACTTTCACCTGTAGGAGTGTGCTTCAGCCACGAAGTAGCTTTGGCACTCCGTTGTTATAGGGAGGCTTAGCTCTTGAGCGTTATTTCGACACCTAGCTTACCGCGATTGTTGCCGTATCTGCTGTCTAAGTCATTAGCAAAAAGGCACAGTTCTCCAGCTTTTTCTGCGTAGAACTCTCCTTCATTGCCGATGCACTGTGCGTATTCGTCATTTTGTCCAATGGTCGCGCATAGTGCATACCAGTTTGCATCAGGTACTCGTCGAAGAGGCTGCATTACCCTAATTACAACCTCCTTGACGCCTAACTGTTGTTCTCTTAGTGACCAGCCATTCCCATCGAGATTTCGAATGCCGCCGTCGTGCCAAGTTTCACTACCTATCCTTTTGATAGCGTAAGTTTTTCCTTTCTCTACAACTATGCCAGTGCGATTATATTTGATGTAAGCATGTACTTTAGTTTGCTTGCCGTTGTCGGGCAGTGTGTCGAGGTTTTGTGATAGTGCATACTTGTGTTCACTGTATCCACTAAACTCTTTTGTACTTTCATCTGCGTAAAGCACTCTATGTGGGATTTTAAGTGAACGAGGTTTGTACTCATTATCGGCAAAGACTTTATCAGCTACCGACCAGTGCACAGTCGGTAGGTTGGTCGTGATTTTATCGTTGTGAATTACGACACAACGCCGATCGGTTAATGTGATTTTTTTGAGCAACCACATGCGCTCTTGCTGGTGGTTGTGACCTAAAGGCGAACCTTCGATAATTATATCTTCTTGCGTAACAATGACGTCGGTATCAGGGTCTACAAGGCTGTTGTAGTCAATTTTCCTTGGGTTTAGCAGTGTTATGTCAAGTTGTAAGTCTTCTACCCAACTTAAGAAGAATTGCAAAACGTTGTCAGACAAACCGTCATAGTAATATCCACCGCCGACATCAGAATGCGCGCCCGAAAACCATACTTCTAAAATTCTATCTTCTTTGTTCATCAATGTTGGTTGGAAAGCTCGACGTTTATCGTCTAATGACACTACATGCAATGCACTATCTACATTGGAAGGCAGGGTATGCCCATTTTCAAAAACAACTTCGGATGAGGGGCGATCACGTTTACTTAAATTAGGTGCGCCGATGGAAGCTACGGTATCGAATATACCCTCGATAACGGCATTATTTTGCACGCGGTCATTAATAAGTGCTGCAAATCTTCTGGCTATTGCACCACCACGACTGAACCCAGTGAGGATGATTTTTTGATATCCACCCTCCTCAATATAGTACTTTTCGAAATCGGCTAACGCATTATTCAATATGCATTTTACGTCTCCTCTGTTGGGTGACAACAGTGCGTTGAACTTCCTTTGAAATGCGTGGCCATAAGTTCCTACTCCGTGATAATAGAGAACTCTAGAGCCGTTTTCTAAGGGAGTGTTTTTTTCTTTTAGATCACCGCCGCACAGTAGATGAAATTTGAGGATGTTGGTGATATTGCTGTCTTCGATTTTCCCGTTTTTTATCGATTGTTCTGCATCATCTGGTTCATTATCTGTACCATCAAAATTAAAGATTAATACCTTAGGCATAGCTTTCCTCTTATGGGAATTATTGAGCTGAATCAATTAATGGTATAAATTTAGTCGCATAACCTTTTTTGTGCAAAGCATTGGTGCTTAATTAAAGTCATAACTCGTTTAATCCTCAAGCTTTTGAGGGAACGCTAGTATAAATGTCGTTCCAACGCCTTCTTCACTCTGAACCTTAATGCTACCTCCATGCTTTTCCATAACGCCGTGAGAAATAGACAATCCAAGCCCAGTCCCTACACCAACGGCCTTAGAAGTATAGAAAGGATCAAATATTTTCTTTATTTTATCCTGAGGAATACCCATACCGTCATCAGCTACCTCTATAATGACATTTTTGCCCTTCGTGTAGCTCTTGACTGTTAATATCCCACTGGGTTCGCAAGCATGATTCGCATTGATGAATAGGTTGATCAGCACTTGGTTTATCTCAGCAGCATAGCCGCTGATTTTAGGGCAATCCTCTAAGGATAAATCCACGGTCATTTTATACTTCAGCTCGTTGTCGGTAGCTTTTAAGCAATCTTGTATGCATTCATTAACATCGCATGGCTCAAATTCCTCAGAGCCTCTATGTGACAGTTTTCGTAGGTTCGCAACGATATCCTTTACTCTTCCTAACCCATTAATGGTGTCGCTTAATAACTCAGGCGTGTCGTCTCTAATAAATTCCAGATCGAGCTCTTCCCTTTGTGTTTTATAGTTCGCGATCTTTTCGTCATCTGGGACTCCTTCAGCCGTAATAACATCGTCAATGGCAAGGAGTGAGTCGAAGTATTCTTTTAATGTATTGATGTTACTCAACGAAAACCCTACAGGGTTGTTAATTTCGTGTGCGACGCCGGCCGCAAGCTGTCCCAATGAGGCCATCTTTTCAGATTGAACGAGTTGATCTTGGGTCTTTTGTAGTGTCTCTACTGTACCTCTAAGCTCCATAACATTGGCGTAGAGTTCTCGTGATTTATCATCTAGGAGTTTTTCAGCCATTTGACGGGCTCGCTTTTCCCTTTCGTACGCCCGTTGATAGTTTATCGATTCATCCATCGATTATTCCTTAAACTGAATAACTAACTTACATTTGTCGCTTCCGGTGTGCATGCATTCTGGATGCAAAATATTAACTGCACTGTTAAATTTTGACGCAGCGCCTAGTATGAGGCCTTCCGCGGCATGACATAACTTACGCTTTGATTGGTAGTACATAATGAGATCACCACTTTCGTTGCTGTCGTAGTCGATAGTCGGTAGGTAAGCATCAGGATGAATACGTTGGACTTCAACATGAATAACCGAGTCGATAGCTAATAAAAAGTCACGTAGATTATCTATTTCGCCTACAGCCGGTGGCATATTGGCGTATAGCTTATCAAAAAGGAATTGGCCAAAAGCACGGACTAAATCGGTGGCAGGTAGGCCAGTCTTTTCTGCTAACGCGCCGACTAAACTAAAAAGTTCGTTATCGTCATACTGTTGTCCGCTGGTGTAAATACCTTCAGATGCTGGTTGAACCTTATCCAGCATATCATCCCATGCGGCCATACCTTGTTGCTCAATAACGAGTTCAGAAAATGCTGTGAAAATGGAACCTTGCATACATTATTCCCCTTCGGTTTTTGTGGGTTGTTCAACCGCCTTTGCTTTTTTTACAACAACAACAGAAAGTGATTGCTCTTTGTTCTTTTCAAATGCTTTGAGTTTGTTGATGGAGGCGTCGGTAAAAATATGCCCCTCAGGTAGTATTAGCATATGATTGTCAGTATGTAGATTATTTTTTAATACCATCCCCGGTTTAAGTTGATCTGCGGAATAGCCTTTTTCAATATCTGTATTGTCTGTTAACTCGGGGTTTTTCAATAAAATATCAATTACGGTGGCCGCGTATTTTGTGCCGCGGCTTTTGTTCATTTCTACGCGGATCTTCTCTACATCCATTATCTCGTCCACAAGTTTCCCTGTCGCATACCGCCAGTAATCGCGTGCAACAGCAAGTATCTTAGCTCCAATAGGGATCTGTATTTCTGTGAGTTTATCGGGGTATCCTGAACCGTTAGCATGCTCATATTGATGCGTTAGGATTTCTATAATAGGTTGCATGTGTTGAGCTGGAGATAAAATCATTTGTGCCATTTTTATTTGGCTAAGAAATAGTTTTTGCTGGTCGTAATTGAGTGTATAAAAAGGTTGCTGACAAAGTGCTGGATCTAGCCCTAGCATGCCTATTTCACATAAATGGCCGGCTAAATTTATATCGTTAATCTGCTGTTTATCTAGTTCCAAGTGTTGTGCAATACGATTGGCTAATTGGCCAGTCTTTTTGGCAAAAGCTGCGTCCATATTCGGGTTTATCGCTATGAAATTGAACAACATACGTTGCGTTGCATGATTGTTGTGTTCTATTCGATGCATCGCTGCTCGGATTTGCTTGGTCCTTAGTAAG
This sequence comes from Bonnemaisonia californica, assembly GCA_032355485.1. NCBI lineage: Eukaryota > Rhodophyta > Florideophyceae > Bonnemaisoniales > Bonnemaisoniaceae > Bonnemaisonia > Bonnemaisonia californica. Next base: position 20,134 of record JAUBNZ010000008.1, read on the forward strand.
ACTTTGTCTTCTAGCGTTAGGTTGACATTTTTTAACTGTTTGTTCTGCTCAGCAACTCTTAGTTGCAGTCTTTGATTTTCAGCCTTTAACGTGATCTTCTCAATGCCTTCAGTAATGGCTTCAACGAGCTCATCGTTATCCCATGGCTTTTGCATATAGCGATGGATCTTGCCCTTATTTACTGCCGCGACGGTTGACTCCATGTCCGCAAAACCGGTGAGTAGAATACGATAAGTATCCGGATAGCTTATCGCAACTTGCTCCAGCAGTTCGGCACCTGACATATGCGGCATTCTCATATCCGAAATAATTAAATGTACCTGATTTTCTTTCATTAACTCTAAAGCAGCGGCACCGCTTTCTGCGGTAAGAAGGTTGCAATTTTGCTTGCGCAATAAGCGCTTCATAGAGTTTAAAATATTCGTTTCATCGTCTACACACAATAGCGTGACTTTTGGCTCTGGCTTAACCGCTTTTTCTGTCACTGGCATGTTGAATCTCCTAAAGTGAGTTGTTCTTGTTCAAGAGGCAAGGTGACGGTGAATGTTGTCCCCTTACCTAATTCGCTTTCAACTTGGATTTCGCCGTTGTGTTCTTGCACAATCCCATAGGAGATAGCTAACCCTAGTCCAGTACCTTCCCCTTCCCCCTTTGTCGTGAAGAAGGGATCAAATAATTGATTGATATGATCTTTTTCGATGCCTTTACCGTCATCTTGAATAGCAATTTCGACATGTTGATTATTGGCTTTAGTTGAGATCGTTATTTTTCCATTCTCTTTTATGGCATGTCCAGCGTTTATCAGCAAGTTAGTAAGTACTTGCGTTAGCTTACCAACATGTACCGGTACATTGGGTAATTCAGACAATTGAGTATCAATTTCACAATGGTATTTAAGCTCATTTGATACCATTTTCAGTGTTGTTTCTATACAAGCGTTGATGTCTATGAATTGGATTTCATTTGAATCAGCTCGTGAGAACTGTTTAAGGCTCTGCACAATATCCTTAACGCGGGTTAAACCCTCTATGGATTCGCTTACTAATTCATTGATATCGCTATTAATAAAAGTCATGTCTTCTTCGTTCATAAAATTGTTTAAAGCATAAGCCTTATCGCGGCGCTCGAAAGCGTCTTTACAATCCAAGTAATCTTGCAGTTGACTTGTGAGCTTTGTGTACGTCACTAAGTAATCTTGTAGTGATGCTAAGTTGCTACTCACAAATCCAATGGGATTGTTAATTTCATGTGCAACGCCGGCGGCTAATTGTCCGAGTGACGACATTTTTTCTGCTTGTAGCAATTGCGCTTGAGCGGCTTGAAGCTCTTGGTTCGTTTTTTGTAGCTGTTCATTTTTATCAGCAAGCATTTGAGTGCGTTTTTCGACGCGATTTTCCAAAGTGAGATTCAAACTCTGTAGATCTTTTTGATACTCTTCACGTTTGTCATGCTCTGTTTGCAATTTAGAGATAAGCCGATTAAACGAGTGCGCAACTTCTGTCAGCTCGTCATTTCCTTCCTCTTTTACATGTACCACATCATAGTTACCGTCGCTAACCGCTTTACCGATATTTTTTGCACCGATGACTAGAGTCTTTAACTGGCGTGTAAGGTATGTACCCAAAACATATGAAAATAAGGCTACTAGCACCATTTCGGTAATCGCTAAGCCGGTTGTCCAACGGATAATCTGTTGAAAGGATTGACGAATACCTGAAACACCGATACCAATTTCAACGCGGCCGTATACAACCCCTCCTTCTTTTATTAGTGCAAAAGTATCAAAAATTCCGTCATCGACTTCTTCTACTTGATTATCTATCTCAAACTTTTTAGCCAATGCTTTTGGTGCGCCTTGTTCAGAAAAAACTAAGCCTTCGGCGTCGAGTACGCGTGCGTATTGCATATCTGGATTGGTGAGAACTTCGGTCACAAAAGCATCGAGTGATGCTAAGTCATAGGAGAGAACCGCATCTTTCGTTGTTGTAGCAAAAAGCTGTGCAGCGGTGCTAGCTCTTTTGGTTAGTCCCTCATTAATAGTGGTACGCATAAAACTCAGCATAGTGCTGATCAAAATGATCAACAACAAAGCTTCAATAATGGCAATGCCAAAAATAGTTTTATTGCGCAAGGACATGATGCTATCGCTTATTCATTGTTTTGAGTGGTTAATGAATCAATGCCAAGCGCGCGAACATCGTCCCAATCACTATTGCTTGCTTGAGTAAAGCCGTTAAATTTGATCTTATCCAATAAATCTTTTGCTTTGGGGTCATCGTTCATGGCTAACATGGCTTTCTGTAGGCGTTCGATTATCGATTTGTCTAGATCATGACGAGCTGCAATAGCGTGCGGTGTATAGGGCTTACTCTTCCAGATCACTTTTAGTTGGCTTCGGACCGCTTCGGGTGTGTTTGATAGCGTTCGCATAACGCCGCCGCCGGCGACAAAGAATTTTTTCGAAACATTTAGATAGACTGAGTCGTGTGACGACACATATTTAGGTGTTACTTCAATGCCATTTTTTTGCATTTCTGCTAACGGAATAATGGTTGCTGCAAACGCTGCAGGAGCAGGAAAGGCTAATCTTTCCCTTGCAAGTTGGTTGAGTGACGTTATCTCAGAATCTGTATGCACAACAACAATACCTCGTATGGCCTTATCTTTTTGCTTAACCAAAGCTTGATAGCCATCGGGTTGGTTGAAAACAGCAAAATGGTAAGGGTTCATATAAGCAATATCGTATTCCTTAGACGCTAGGCGTTTTTCGAATGTAGGTATATTTTTGGCTGTGGTAAATTGAAATGTGTCACCTGTCTTTTCACTTAAATAGGTTAGCAGGGGAGACCAGTTTGCTGCTAATTTTTTTGCAGATTGTTGAGGGACGATACCGAACGTCAACGTATCAGCCAAACCGTAAGGTGAAACTAAAAGGAGTAGTGGTAACAGTGTAAGAGTGAAACGTAATACATAGGCTTTCATATTAATCACCTCAATTTAAGGACTATTGGTTGAGTAAATTATCAATAGTTTTTAGTAGTTCTTTATTTTCGAAAGGTTTGCTTATCGTCGCGTCGGCACCCAAATCTAATGCTTTTTGTAGCGACATCTCGTTTAACGCAGAGATAACGACAATTTTAGTTTGAGCAAGGGATGGTTGCTGACGAGCAAACTTCAGTACTTCGAATCCGTCAAGTCCTGGCATGCTTAAATCAAGTGTCATAACAGCCGGTTGGTTTGCGCTTAATAAGACACCGGCTTGAAACCCGTCATTTACCGTTGTGCACTCGAACCCGGCTTTTAATAAAACGCGTTTTATTGCGTTTGTGTAAGCGGCTTCATCGTCAACAATAAGCACATCGCGCTTGGCCGGTGCTAAATCTTCAGGTATTGGCATGTTGTTTTCTGCTAGGAAAAACAAGAAGTCGTCTATTTTTACCCTATTATTACCACGTCCGGGTAATTTATATGCCTTTAGACTACCTTTATTAATCCAGCGTATGACAGTACGTAAATTGACATCGCAGTGTTTTGCTATCTCGCCTGTCGTTAAAGAGTGATTTCGTATCATGTATTACCTCGCTGTTAAGGGTAGTTATAACATTTGTGACAAAATAGTCAAGTGCGACATTTGCGACATTTGTTGTTTTCATGCTAGTGTAGTTTGTGTTGAGACAAAGAGTGTTTTAACGAAGCTCGGTAGTTTGTGTTTTTAATTTTTATGAGTGCTCAAACACCGTTGGAAAAAGAGTATGAAAAATTACATTTTACTTTGTGCGGTATTGATGAGTGGATCAACTGTTGCTGTTGAAATAAACCCCTACGCAAATTTTATTTTGCGTTACGAAAATGAAGTAGAACACGAGTTTTTCGACGATAGAGAGCGGCTAAGATTGATTGGACGCGTAGGCGTTGATTTCAAGCTCAACAAGCGATGGTCAAGTAAAGTGGGAATAAGAACTGGCCTTAAAGACAGGCAAAATGTACCCGCCATTACGATTTCTAGATTCACAGAACAGCGCCAACCGGCCAATGATATTTTTGTCGACAGGTTATTTTTGACGGGAATTTTTGGAAAACTCACCCTGCATGTCGGCAAAATACCGTGGAAAACAAAGCAAATTAGTGACATTTTTTGGGATCGAGATTTAAATCCTATTGGTATCCATGCTGATTATCAACTGAATAAAACAAACACATTATCGGTAGCACACGTTGCACCATTAGATGGTGCGACTGACACCATTGGCCGGCTGTCGGTAATTCAGTGGCAGCAGAAGCTTCAATTCGATGAATGGCAATGGACGATATCACCATGGTTCGTCAATTATAATGGCCAATCGGGCGCTGAGTTTGCTCGTAGAGACACACAACTAGATAACCGTTATATACGACTAACCACCGCGTTGAAAAAAGGCCTTTGGCAATTTGGAGTTGATTTAGGACGCTCACTGAGCAGCTTCGACGAATTTACCGAACAAGGCTTTGATGACCAAAAAACCAGCGTTGTCGCTGAAATTAAACACGGTAGTTTGAGGCAAGTGGGTCAATACCAATGGCACCTGCGTTATCTGCATGTTGAACGATTTGCTGTAATAACAGAGTTTGCACAAAATGCCACGTCACCGGTTGATACGTCAAATACTCAAGGCATTGATGTTAGGTTACGGCGGAAAATGGGCAACAAATGGTGGCTAGGAACTAGGTTCAGTCGTCTCCAACGCTTAGTTGGGTTACAAGAAGAGGGTATCCGTTTTCGAATAGAAGCTCGTTATGATTTTTAAGGGCTACACTTATCCCAGTTTGTTAATTCGTTCTTTGCCTAAAAGGGGATTGTTATGAGTCATTCGTCTACTTATCATCGAGAAAAGGTTAATACATTATTACTTGTCGATGATGAGCCGGCAATTTTGCGTTCGTTGTTCAGGGTATTCAATCACGTCCCTTATAAAGTTTTGCTCGCAAACAGCGCGGAGCAAGCAAAAGAGATCATGGCAACTAATGACGTGCAAGTTTTGTTATCTGATTACCGTATGCCCGATATCGATGGAGGGGAGTTGCTAAGACAAGTGAAACAAGAGCATCCCCGCACAGTCTCAATGATTTTATCTGGATACGCAGATTTCTCGAATGTTCAGGAGGTTATTAACTCGGGAACAGCTTTTCGGTTTCTGTCTAAACCTTGGGATAATAGCGAACTACTAGAGCATGTTGAGCAAGCATTTTGTGAATATCAAAGAGTTGCTGAGCAAGATAACAAACACCAACATGTACCGCTCTCTTCACAATCTTTGTTGGATACAAATACAATATTAACAGCATCCTTAACACACGTTATCGAGTCCGCGATTGATGCTTTATTGAATGCGCCAGAAGATTTTTACCTGATTCAAGTTCAGATTGACAATTTTGATTATTTAAAATCTCAGTGTGATGTTCATTTGGCCGAACTATTACAATGCCAATTATCGGCATATGGCACTGAGTTGTTATCTCAAAAAAGCCAGTGTTTGTATGCTGGAAATGGCTGTTTCTACCTTCTTGGTGAAAATACTAATTTAAATAATCAATTGGCATCAGCAGTTACTTATTTGTACGACAGATTGGATATGCCTTTTTATACAGCTGATGAATCGTTCAATGTACGTTGTAAGTTAGCTTACCTCGATATCTCTGACACAACGCACACGTCGAGTGACATTATTCAGAGTCTCTTAGCTGTTTTAAATGATACGAGCCATGTTCAGGAAAAAGTGGTGCAACTGGATAAAAATCATTTAGACAAGTTGCAAAGGCATCAAAAAATTTCGAATGAAATTCAATCGGCGATAGATCAAGGGACATTCGAAATTTATTTTCAGCCTAAAGTGTCTTTGCCGAAGCGCCGGATTGAGAGTGCTGAAATTCTCATGCGCTGGAATCACAATGAGTTAGGTTGGATCTCGCCTGATGAATTCATTCGTTTAAGTGAACTGGACGGACAAATTGATGCAATATGGCAATGGTTAACCAAGACAAGTTTTGGGACGATTAAGTATTTAATCGAACGACACCCTGATTTGAATCGTGTCTCACTCAATATATCAGCAAGACAATTACAATCGAGTACATTAGTTGACGAGCTTCAATGTCTTCTCGATGAGCACCAACTATCTGCGGAATGTATCGAACTTGAGATTACCGAAACCAATGTTTTAAGTAATATTGAACGTTGCCGCGACACCATTTTAGCGTTGAAAAAACTGGGTTTTCAGTTGGCGATAGATGACTTTGGCACAGGGTACTCTTCGCTTGCTTATATCGCTAAGTTACCAATAGATGTCGTTAAACTTGATAAATCGCTCATTGACGATATTCGTCACTCTGCAGCAAATCGTTCACTGGTCGGGCATATTCTGCAGATGACGTATGCACTAGGTATCAAAACCGTTGTGGAAGGGGTTGAAGAGGATGACCAGTTGGCAATTTTAGAGAAAATGCCATGCGATAGTATTCAAGGGTTTTTGTTTAGTCCTGCTGTCGATCTTGAATCATTCGATAAATTGTGTTTTGAGCAACCGTTTATGAGAGCGGGTTAACCTCATAAACGGTGCAATACCTTAAGGTTTCATCTTGTTTCAAAACGACTATTGTGATTGATTCAATTCGTTAGCTCGGCATTTTTGGGGAGCAAAATCTCGGTAAGCGTATCTGGTGTATTTAAATAAGTATTTGCAGCACTTTTGATTGAATCAACATCTAACGACTTTATTAATGTAGTGTATTCATCTAACCCTAGTTGTTGATAGTGACTATCCTCATTTAACAATAAATAACCATCCCAGAAGCCATTAGTTTTTAATACTGTCTCACGTGCTTTCAGTCTCTGTTCGATATAATTGGTGACAACCTTTTCTTCCATTGAGTTAGTTTGTATGTCCTTCATAACCGATGTAACTTCACCCAATAACTCATTAACCCGATCGGGCGCGCATTTGAAAGAAACGGCGAGAGTGTATTGATCTCTGCGCCAGTCAAAAGCCGGCCTAACACTGACAGAATACGATCCACCTTTTTCTTCTCTTATTCTTTTTCTTAATTGTTTTCTAAGTAACGAGCTTAAGGCCCTTAGTTCAGTGACTTCTTTATGGCTCCATTTGTGATTGCCATACAAGGTATATTTTACAGTTGCTACAGGTTCAATCCCTTCGTGGATAATGACTTCCAAAGGGCCCTTTGTTCTATGTTGATTGTGGAGTACGACCTGATCTTTTTCTGGTTGTGCGGGTAGGCTAGCGACGTACTTGCTGAGTAAGTCTTCCATCTGAGCTAAATCAATATTGCCCACGAATACAAAGTTGAGATTGGCGGCATTGGAAAACCGTTGCTTATAGAGTTCAAACGAGGTCTCTAAACTCTGCTTGCTGACTATTTCAGGGTTGATACTAAAGGACCGTGGATTTTGGCTATATTGTGCGACTCTGGTGGCGTCACGCAGTAAACTATTGGGATTATTAGTCCTGTCTTGAAGCTGTGATTCTACTTTTGACAAATATGATCTGAATGCCGCATTATCTTTTCTGGGTGCAGTAATTTTTAGATGCAACATTTGCATAAAATGCTCAATATCTTCTATCGACGTATAGCCTGTGATGGTTTCATTTGTTCCATTAATATTAGGTCGAACTGAAAAACGCTTCCCTTTCTTAAATTTGCGAATGGTTTCATTGTTAAAATCAGAGACACCCGATATGCCAACGATATTTGATGCCAGAAGCGTTTTTTGAAGAGCGTCGTGGCTAGATAATGAATTGCCGCCATGGCCTCTCGCTGAAAGTAAAATTTGGTCCTGCTTAAAATCAGTCTGTTTCAGAATAACGCTGATCCCGTTACTTAGTACCCATTTGTGAGCATCAAGCGTGCCATCATATTGCTTTGTAACAACAGTCCCTCTTTTGGGTTTGGTAAGCATAAGCGCTTCAGGCACTTCAGTGTCTACGTATTGTGCTAAGTTGGTATTTTCAACTTGTTCTATCAGTGCTAGGAACTCATCACTTAACGGGATAGTGGATTTGTTTGATTCTGGAGCAGATACCTTAATGATTCTATTGTCTTTAGTGTTTATTGTTTTTGCCCAACGGTTTATTTCTTCAGAAGTTATCGTGGGGACAAATGTTCGAGCCGCTTCAAAATATTGCTCGTCGTCCATCAGGTTTTCTTTCTGGATAAAGTGGCTGATGTATTGAGTCGCGTAGCTGACCGATGAAACATTATTTATCTCTGACGCCGCTTTTGCATAACTTCTTAGTAAGGTCTTTTTATGCCGAGCTAATTCAGTTTCTGTAAAACCATGTTGTAAGCTTCTATTGAACTCTTCTAATAATAGCTGCATTGCCTGTTTTGTTTGGTGTTGTTTAGTACTACCAATTAACGTGAATATGCTTTTGTCTCCCTTGTAACGCTGGAAGCGGCTACTAATAGATGTGGTTGGAGATGACGGTTTCGCATTGGCTTCGCTAAGTCGACTCCTAAGCATGCCCACATAGAGCTGCTGCACGAATAAAACGCGCATTTGTTCATAGGTTTGCGGTTCGAATAACGGTTGTTTTACTTGAAAAGAAACGGTTGATCTAGTGAGTTCTGGATCAGTTTCAATAGATATTAGAGGTATCTGATTGTCAGGTATCGAGAAGTTTTCTCTTAGCCTAACGTCTTCACTCGACGTCGGAATGTTATTGAAGTATTTTTTAAGTAAAGTCTCTACTTCTTTTGGATCAAAGTCTCCGACTGCAATCAAAGCCATGAGTTCAGGTCGATACCAGTCATGGTAAAAACGTTTCATATCGTCGTGTTTGCCATTCTCTAATATAGACTGTTTACCAATAGTCTTGCGTTTAGCGTACTTAGAATCCTTGTAAATAACAGGCGTTTGTCGATTGAGTATTCTCCAGTTTGCGCCATTCCTTCCAAATAATTCTTGAACGATGACACCGCGTTCTTTATCGATATCTTCGGGAGTAAACGTTATTTTATGTGCCCAGTTCTCCATGATGTGGATTGCGGTCTCAAGCGTATCTTTTTGATCCGTGGGTATTTGTAATTTGTAAACTGTTTCATCGTGGTTAGTGTGTGCGTTAAGGTCTGAACCAAAGCTCATTCCGACGGACTCAATGTATTCGACTATTTTGTTTTCTGCAAAGTCTTCAGTGCCCCTAAACCCCATATGTTCAACGAAGTGAGCGAATCCTTGTTGGTTATTGTCTTCCAATATGGAACCTGCATTGACGGCTAAGCGCAAAGTAGCTCGATTTTGCGGCTTACTATTTTTACGGATGATGTAAGTCAATCCATTATCAAGTTTACCTTTTACAACATGCGGAGAAACCGGAAGCTTGCCAGAAAAAGGAGTCTTCTCTGGACCATTCGACGGTGAGGGGGCAAGTGATTTATCTGTGGAAAAACTGCAACTGGATATGACGGTAAGCAGTGCTAACAGTCCCCAAGGCCGTAAAAAATGTTTTTTCAAACTAAGTACCTATACCTTTGTTTTTCTTTTGCATGTAGGTTGCGAGCGACAATGCATTTTTGCTCGTGCTGTTTTGAAGTGCCGTGTATACGCTTTTTTGATCTTCTTGCTTGCGGTGTTGTCCTAGTTTCTCTTTACCTTGTAATTGGGTTATTTCAATTTTAAACCCAACAATGCCCTTCGCAAGCGTGGTTTTGAAGTCTTCAGGGATAAACCCACCGTTCTGTAGTAAGTTGGGCTCAATACTCGCGATGGTACTTTCCAAAACATTGAGCGTTTCCGCGTCACTAGTTAGGTTAAGCTGACCCTTTGCATGAACTGCACTATAATTCCATGTCGGAACAGAAGGTTGTTGGGCGTACCATGTTGGAGATATGTACGCATGTGGGCCAGCAAAGACGATAAGTACTTCGACGTCGTTGAGTAGCTTCCAATGTGGGTTTGTTCTAGCAAAGTGGCCGTATAAAGTTCCTTTTTTGCCCTCATTACGCGCCAAGTAAAAAGGTAGATGAGAAGCTTCTAAATCATCTGAAACAATGATCCCAAAATTGTAATGCTCTATGAAGTCATGCTGTTCATCGAGTGAATCCATGTTCCATCTGTCAGGAGTGTGCATATAATATCTGATATTAAACGAAAGCGTGTCTAGTTAATCATCCATGCGCTATTTACGTTAATGCATGGATCCGTCCCAGATGATGACAGTGCCAGCGTTTTTCCTGACGTCTGAGCGGCTAATGCAGATGAGAATATTTGCTGAAAATTGACAGAGTCAACTCCAACACCATTATCTCTTACGGTAATGTAACTGTTATCCTTTATACAACTAAAACGATCGTTGTCGATTGCTTCAAACCATATGCTGAAAGCGTTAAAACCCCTTTCATAGTTGTGATTGATGATAACTGCTGCGACTTTTCCTTGGGTGTCTCCCAGTGGTACTGCATTAGCTAAACTTGACAATAAAAGTGCACTTATCAATGTTATTTTGTTCATGTATATATCCTAAATATCTTATTTATTGAAGGCTCGTAATTCGACATAAGGAGATGTTCCCCAAAACATTTTAACTATCGAGTAGCTTAGATAACAAGGGAGCCACGCAAATGATAAGGCAACACTGATCGGTTTATCGTGAGCAAAACAGACTAAGATCGTTGCAACTGCGGCTAATATCAAAGCTGGGATAAGCACTTTAAAGTTGGTTTTTCCTTTGATGTACTTGCGATTGTAAAATGTTTTGCAGGAAGGACAGCCGAAACTACGTTCTTTGATACGCCAATTTTCACAGAATGCAGTTCTGTCATCAAACCTTGTTTCGCAATTCTTGCAGTCGTAAGCCATAAAATAATTCCCTTATTAATCTGATTACTACGCTGCTTCCGCAGCAATTTGCCTAAATCCTGTGATGAGATCTTGGCTTTCTCGTGCGCCAGACAAAAGGTATTTTTGATTAACGATATAACTGGGTACCGATTGAATGCCCATTGAGCGAGAGTGCTGCAACTCTGCTTGCACATCTTTATTGTATTTGTCTGTCGTCAAGATGCTTTCGGCTTCTGTTTTGTCTAAGCCGACCTCTTCAACAGTACTGAGCAGAACATCGTTTGAAGAGATATTAAGGTTATTAGTAAAGTAAGCACTAAACAAGGCCAGTTTTAATTCGGTTTGCTTGTTTTGTGATTTAGCCCAGTGCAATAAGCGGTGTGCATTGAATGTATTATAAACACGTCGTTCATCACCTTGGTAAAAGTGAAAACCTAACTGTTCACCAACCGCAGCCATTTGTGCTCTTGCAGTTTTCATCTCATCAAGAGAACGACCATACTTCTGAGTCAGATGTTCAATAGCATCTTGGCCTTCAGCAGGCATTTGCGGGTTTAACTCAAACGGGTGCCATTCAATCTCGAACTCTATTTCACCAGCTAAGGCATCAATAGCTTTCTGTAATCGTTTATAACCGATAATACACCACGGGCAAACTACGTCAGATACGATGTCGATTTTTAGATGATTTACCATGTCATTTCCTTAACTGGACATTATTGCATTGATATAAAGAACTGGTCTGCACCTTTTTTATTGCGTAAGGTGTTAACAAAATGTAGCTCTTTTTCATGTGGGCCTATTAAAGTATATGGATGGTTATTGATGAGGCAAGGTTTGAAAAATGATAAGTAAAAAATTAATAACTAAAGTGGTCTACTTTTTTTTCCTAACGACGGTTGGTGTTGCGTTTGCGCAAACGCCTGCAATATCAATCGATAAAGTTGTTGAGTTAAGAGCGAGTGCGAATGGCGACGTATTAGCTAGCGTGCCGGCCAATACGATATTAACTTTGACTAAAGTCGTTGATAATTGGGCTCAAGTGCGTTGGACTCCGTTGGGTGAAGAACAAGAAGAGAAGATAGGTTGGTTAGAAGTCTCATCAATAGAAGTCACTGGTTCTAGTGCGTTGAATAGCTCGATAAGACGTAATTTTATTGCTAAAAGTCAGGATTGTGCTTGGCATAAAGAGGGGAAAGGCAAAGTCTGTGTTGATACTCGTGATGCTATCTTAGATTGCAGGAAATCGGCAACAGATATCTTTTGGCAACGTTGTGAAGTGAAGGTCAGCTATGATCTCTTCTCTGAACTTAAGACGCCAATGAACGCCAATTCGAATGTTGAATGTGATATCGATATTGAATATAAATTAGAAGACTCATTTAACTGGAAAAAGAAAGAAAACAAAGACGAAAATCATCATGAAGTAAAACCTGATGAACGAATTGAATTTACATTAACATCATTTTTTAATTTTTCTGAGTACGAGCAAGTTACCAATGTTAAAATAGAAAGTCTTGAGTGTGAAATTGATACCAATTTATAAGCCCATATATGCAAGTTACCAACTTATTTATCTACCCTGTTAAAGCGTTGCAAGGCATTCAACTTGAACAAAGCCAGCTTCTGACCGAAGGGTTACCTTTTGACCGACAATGGATGCTCGTTGATGCGAAAGGTGGTTTTGTATCACAACGTCAGTTGCCTAAGCTGGCAACTATCTCTACAAAAATAACAGCATCACACCTTATTCTATCTCATGCGGATGCAGGTGCATTGTCGCTATCGTTGACAGACATTCCGGATAAATCAATCGCGGTGAATGTATGGGAAAGCTCGCTAAACGCACTTGATGAAGGCAATGCAGTGAGTGAGTGGTTGAACCAAGCCGTTGGCGAATTTAGAGGGCATGCTTTACGCTTAGTGCGTTTCGACAATAAACAAGTTCGTCCGATTAAAGAAAAGTATCTGCAGCAAGATGAAGTGTCACAAACCTATTTTTCCGATGGGTTTCCCTATTTAATAACATCCATTCAAACACTTAACAAAGTGAATAAAACCCTCTTAGACGAAGGTGCATCTGAAGTTGGAATGGAGAGGTTCAGACCTAATATTGTCGTTGACGCTTTAGATAAGCCTTTTGATGAGTTATTTGATCGAAATATCGAAGATGTTAAGGGATATTATCAATTGTCTATTCGCAAACCCTGTGAGCGGTGTCCAGTCACTACGGTTGATCAAACAAGCGGTGAACGAACTGAGCCAACGCAGCCTTTATCTGTGTTGCGCGCACTCAACCCCTTAAGTGAGAAAGTAGGGGCTTATTTTGGTGGTAATGCGATATTAACACTAGGTGAGAACGCGGTTATCAAGGTTGGGGATAAACTAAATAATGAGTGACTTCCAATTAACCAATGAACAGCTCGCTGAATATCAAACCGATGGTTATGTGGTGCTACCAGAGTTCTTTTCTGAACAAGAAATGGATGTATTAAAAGAGACGGCGAATAGCATTGTTGATGATTTCGACCCTAACTCGACTCGGTCTATTTTTTCAACTGAAGATCATGATAAAACAAGTGACGATTACTTTTTATCGTCGGATAACAAAGTTCGTTGTTTCTTTGAAGAAGATGCGTTTGATAACACTGACGAATTAAAGCAAAGTAAGTTTCTGAGTATTAACAAGATAGGGCATGCGCTTCATATACTTAATCCTACTTTTAAAGCGTTTAGTCATAACGAGAAAATACGCGTTATTGCTCAACAGCTTGGACTAGTTAAGCCACAAATTCACCAATCAATGTACATTTTTAAACAGCCTAAAATTGGCGGTGTGATACGTTGGCATCAAGATGCAAGTTACTTTCTTACGGACCCAATATCGGTTATCACATATTGGTTTGCGGTTGAAGATGCGACTATTGAGAACGGCTGTTTACAAGTGCAATCAAGCGGAGCAACTATGCCGTTGAAAGAACAATTCTTACGGTATCCCGACGATAGTACCGAATTAAAAGCATTGCATGATATGCCGTGGCCTGCAGATGAATCAGCAAAACCACTCGAAGTGAAAAAGGGGACATTAGTTGTATTTAATGGACTATTACCACACTTTAGTGCTCCCAATATGTCAAACAAATCGCGCCACGCTTATACCCTGCACGTGACATGCGCAACGACACAATATGCAAAAGAAAACTGGATACAGGCTCCACCCAGCAATCTAGGGTAGAAGCGGCCTTTAGCCGCGAACATATCTGTGAAGTATGCACATTCCCACCTAAAGGCAGTCCCACAAACACACAGGCACCGCAATCTGTAGGAACGGTCTTTACCGCGAACATGTCTGTGACGTATGCACATTCCTGCCTAAAGGCAGTCCCACAAGCACACAGGCACCGCAATTTGTAGGAGCGGTCTTTAGCCGCGAACATGTCTATGACGTATGCACATTCCTGCCTAAAGGCAGTCCCACAAACACACAGGCACCGCAATCTGTAGGAGCGGTCTTTAGCCGCGAACATGTCTGTGACGTATGTACATTCCTGCCTAAAGGCAGTCCCACACACACACAGATACCCCAATTTGTAGGGGCGGTCTTTAGCCACGAACATGTCTGTGACGTATGCACATTCCTGCCTAAAGGCAGTCCCACACACACACAGATAACCCAATTTGTAGGAGCGGTCTTTAGCCGCGAACATGTCTGTGACGTATGCACATTCCTGCCTAAAGGCAGTCCCACAAACACACAGGCACCACAATCTGTAGGAGCGGTCTTTAGCCGCGAACATGTCTGTGATGTATGTACATTCCTGCCTAAAGGCAGTCCCACAAACACACAGATAACCTAATTTGTAGGAGCGGTCTTTAGCTGCGAACTTGTCTGCGATGTATACACACTTGCATCTAAAGGTGATCTAAATCAGCGATGCTCTCAGACTTGCTTTTCGCTAGTTCTATAAATGCTCTTAGCCTATTAGGCATGTGGCGTTTGCTTAGGTAGTTAACGGTATACCGATGCAAGGTTGACATGTCTGATTCGAGCAAGCGTACAAGTGTTCCTGCTGCGACCATTTCTTCTGCAAACACTGAATAAGTGTACACCAGGCCTAACCCCGCTTCGGCAAAGTGCATAAGGTTAGCTAAATCGTTGACGACGATTTTAGGTTTTGGCATAACTGAATAATCCCCGTCAGGACCGGTGAATACCCAGCTTGCTAATCGATCAGCTCCCCCGAAGGCGTAGCAAATACCATCGTGTTTCGTTAGTTCGTAAGGCGAATTGGGTGTGCCCATTTTATTAAGATATGACGGAGAAGCGAGAACCGACATTTGTATCTGAGGCCCTACAGGAATGGCGTAGGTGTCAGGCTCTAGCAACGAATAGGCTCTAATAGTTGCGTCGATCCCCGATGTGACTAAATCCACTTTTTGAGCGTCATAAATAACCTCAAGATCAACTTGAGGATAAAGGCTTGAATATTCGATCATCAACTTGTTAAGAAAAAGCGAGCCACAACTGGGTGGAGCACTGAGCCTTAGTTTACCGGAGATAGCGCTTTGATTATCGTTGAGTTCCCTAACCGCGCTCTCTAGATCGGTTACCGCAGGCAAGCTGCGTCGATACAATGTTTCTCCATCTTTCGTCAATGCAATTTTGCGCGTAGTGCGCTCAAACAAACGGACATTAAGCTTATCTTCTAAACGTCTTATTGATTCGCTTATAGAACCTGCACCCATGCCTAGCTTTTGAGCCGCAGCTCTAAAGCCACCTTGTGTAGCCACTTCAACGAAAATTGAAATTTCATTTAAATAGTCTTGCTTCATTGTTCTGAATACCGATCACTGTGATTGTTTTGTGTGGATTATCAAGTGCAATAGCTTAATTTATATTAGCCGCCAATGAAAGATGATTCCAACATAGAGGCAGTACGATGAGTGATATAGATAATGTTAAAGCAGTGCTAGACCAATGGTTAACAAGCCTCGATTCAGGCAACCTTCAAGGCATGTTGGATACGTGCCATCCCGACGTTGTTGTCGCAAATGAAGGTCAACCGACGGCAGTAGGTGTTGATGCAATAAGAGACAAATATGCACCTCGAATTGCAGCAGCGACATTTCGTTCAGGGTTCGATATAGAACATATAGCGGTGTATGGTGATTCTGCACTTGTTGTTGGTCACTTTAACGTTGAAGTGACAAATAAAGAAACCGGTGAGAAAGGCGGCGGTAGTGGTCGATTAGCGATTAGCTATCTTAGGCATGATGATAATTCTTGGAAGATGATTCTAGATATGGATAACAATAGTTAATTATCAAGAATAATCGAATTAATATTTACTCACTAATTATTTAAAGGATCACTATGTCTACGAATAGAGATGATATCGCACACTACCCCCATCAAGTTGCAGATCGGGTTGCGGTATTTTTAAAAGAGGGGAATTTGGAAGGCATTGTGACGTTATTCCATCCTGATTGTAAAATCCATTTCCCGCTTGATGCTGAACCAAAGATCGGTCATGCAGGTGTCCGCGAAGTCTTTGCTGATTTTATGGAAGCTCGACCAACCTTAGTTAGCAAAGTTACACACGAAACGATTAATGGTGATACCGCTGTATTAAACGCGCAATGGCGCTTTGAAAACGATGACGGCTCTCTTATCGCAGAAGGCTCATCTACTGAAGTGACTAAAAAGTTAGCTAACGGCGGATGGGGGTATTTCATTGATTGCCCACTCGGGTTGCCCTCTTTATCTAACACTGAAAAATAAAAGGAAAAACCAAATGAAGTTATACGACCACCCTATTTCTGGCCACTCGCATCGTGTGAAGGCCATGCTAAAGCTTTTGAAGTTGGACTTTGAAACACAAGTACTTGATTTGATGAAAGGCGAGCATAAAACACCTGAATATCTCGCCATTAATCCACTGGGACAAGTGCCCACTTTCGTCGATGGTGATGCTGTATTACGAGACTCAACGGCAATATTGACTTACTTGGCGCTTAAGTATGACGCGTCTAGGCAATGGTTGCCTTCTGCTCCTGTTTTAGCCGCCGAGATTCAGTCTTGGTTATCAGTGAGTGTTCATGAATTATTTGACGGTCCCTGTATCGCTCGTGTGACCAAACTATTTAAGGCCGACTATGATTTAGATAAAGCCATTGAAAAGTCGCATGCGCTTTTCTCAAATTTGTTTGAACCGCATTTAACGAAAAATGACTGGTTAGTGGGCGGTGCACCAACCATTGCTGATATTGCGAATTACAGTTATATCGCTAGGGCAGATGAGGGTGACGTAAGCTTAGAAACATACCCCAATATCGAAGCATGGTTGAGAAGGGTTGAAAAGCTTGTTGGGTTTGAACCCATGCCACATGCTGCTGACTTAATGGGGTAAGGTTAAGTATTGTTATATGATTGTTGAATATTAACTGGAGGGTGTTATGGCAGAGCTAGCGGGTTGGGGAAAAGAAACATCACCTTTTCATGAAGGTGAGCAGTTTATGCAAGAGCGCTTTGGGCTTAAAGAGCAGCAAGAAGCTATTGGTAAACTTATTGTGCGTCCGTTTATGCCAGATAAGCATAGATCATTTTTCCAACAGTTACCTTTTGCCGTAATTGGCAGTGTTGATTCCAGTGGACAACCTTGGGCATCAATCGTTTTTGGGCAGCCGGGTTTTGTATCAACGCCCGACGAAAAAACGCTTAATTTCGATACACAAGTGCTTGCTGGTGATCCATTAAAAAACAACCTAAGTTCTGGGGCACCTTTATCTCTTTTAGGTATCGAGCTACCGACTAGGCGACGCAATCGAGTCAACATGACATCTATCGAGTCTGTAGGTAATGGATTTAGCGCGAGGGTTGTGCATTCATTTGGTAATTGCCCTAAATACATTCAGACTCGTGACATCGAGTTTGTGAGAGATCCGAAGGTAGCTAATCAAGAGTTTGAAAAAGAAGAGTTTTGCGAATTGAGTGCCGATATTGCGAGCATCATTACGCAAGCAAATACACTTTTTGTCGCAAGTCATAATCACAAAGATGATCAATCAGATACTGGTGGCGTTGATGTAAATCACCGTGGGGGACAAAGCGGCTTTGTTAAAGTTGAAGGCAATGTGCTTACTATTCCTGATTATTCAGGCAACTACCTTTTCAATACGCTCGGGAATTTCATCGTTAATCCCAAAGCAGGATTATTGTTTATTGATTTTAACCCCGGTGATCTAATCTACTTAACGGGTTCAACCGAGATACTTTGGGAGGATCATCCTGAAGTTGAAGCGTTCAGAGGGGCAGATAGGGCGTGGAGGTTCACGCTAGATCATGGTGTCCGCCTCAAAAATGCTGCACCTATCCGTACGCATTTTGGTGAATACTCACCTACATCAGTAAAAACCGGTAGCTGGCAAGAGGCGCAGGAAGTTTTGGCTTTGCAAGCCAAGCGTCGTGAATGGTTACCTTACAGTGTCGTAAAAGTAGTAGATGAAGATCCATTTATACGTTCATTTTACTTAGCACCGCAAAAGACCAATGGTTTACCGCCCTATAAAGCAGGTCAGTTTCTATCCGTACGCGTCAAGCTCGAAGGAACCAATCGATACGTTGGGAGAACATACACGCTTTCTTCCGCACCCTCCGACGAATGTTACCGTATTTCGATTAAGAGGGAAGCTGGAGTGGATGGAGCTCCAGACGGAGTCATATCAAGCTACTTGCATAAGAGTTTGAATGTGGGGGCAGTATTAGAAGCCAAGGGACCGTCAGGTAAATTCATTGTTGACTCTAAGATACAACGACCTGTTGTTTTGATTGGCGCTGGTGTTGGTATTACGCCTATTATTTCTATGTATAGGGACTTCGCGACCGCTGTCCATCGCTACGGCCAGTCTCGCTCAGTGACAGTGATTCAGGTCGCAAGAAAAACAATTAACTTGGCTTTTAAAGGTGAATTTCAGTTTTTGGAAAAAGATATTACCTATCCGACGTCATATTTTTCAGTAGTCAGCCAACCAGATGCAAACGAACGCAAGTCTGTTGATTTTGACTATAGTGGCCGGTTATCTTTGGACATATTGAAAGACATGTTACCAGCTGAACTATGCGACATTTATCTCTGTGGTCCGTCTGGCTTTATGCAGAATACATATGATTTGCTGCTATCTGTAGGTGTTAAAGATAAGTATATTTTTGCTGAAAGTTTTGGGCCGGCATCATTGAAAAGACAAAAGGATGTTGTTGATCAGATTGTTTTATCTAGAAATGAAGCTGAAGAGGCAGAAAGCGCAGTGGTCACTTTCACCGAATCTAAAGTAGAGCAAGCTTGGGCTGCCCGTGAAGGCACGTTGCTTGAATTGGCTGAAAATCACGGGTTAACACCCGCCTATGCATGTCGTAACGGTGTTTGTGGTGAGTGTAGGGTAAAACTCAAACAAGGTGAAGTGGCTTATAGAACAGCACCTGCATTTGAGACTGATAGCTCAGAAGTGCTCATCTGTTGCGCAGTGCCTGCAAAGGGTAGTGATAAAATAGAACTTGAACTGTAGGCACATTGCAGGTTTTTAAACCTGCAATGTCGTTGTTTTCTATTGGCGAGTTAGCACCAGTGTTTTTGTGGCTAAAGGGAGTGGCTTTCTGTTTAGCCATACTTGCGGTGTTATTTTTGCTTGGTAATTTTTGTTAGTGCGTCCTAGCACGACAATTTCGATATTCTTATGAATCCATGATGGATTGAGAGGAATGTAATAAGTGTAATTGCCTTTAGCTTTAATAACCTGAAATTCCCAAGCATTGGCAGGGTAAGCCGGTGCTCTTGTGGGCGCTCCTACATATTTACCGTTGACTTTAATTGCCGCGTAAACCCCTTCGTTACCATACTCTCCTTCAATACCCACCGAAAGGTATGATTCTGGTGCAATTTCGTCAAGTTTAAAGGTTTGACTCCATGCAGTACTAAATTGCATGTTGTCGTAATGACCGAATAAATTACTGGCCTTCGCCGCTTTGACATTGATTCGTTTTCTGGTCTTTACAGGATAAGCCTCAGACAGCCATTGAGGTGCCTCCTCTAATCTAAAATACCTAACAGGATATGCTGAGTGGGGCATATCTATCTGCATTTTGGCGGCAGATAAAAAGCGTACTTCTGTCCAGTTGATGAGATCAGTAGATACCTCACCAATTATCCCTTCGGCTTCTTTCAATGGCTCCATAGCAAGCCCTTTAGCGCTTTCAAGAACAATGCTGTCTATCGTGGCTATGTCTCCGAAATCAATCCTCAGGGCGCCAACGGCGATAGCTGGGGAGGGCGATTTGTTCCAGTTGTAATTCCAACGGCCCATTCTATAAAAAGCCGTGTCGGTGTCGTTATCAAACAAGTACTTATCCCAAACCCCTCGACTCACGAACGTGTCTTGCTCAAAGAATGCATCCCTAGCGGTTTGAACTTCGGGCACGCTGGTGGTGCCTGAACGGTCTATCGAACGAACTTCTAGGGCGTTATTGTTTGCTGCGTAAACAGTTGCCTCATATAGTGATTCGGCATCTGACGGCATGTCGACAGGATTGAGTTGCCCTAAGTAGCGGTTTGTCGATTCTTTGAGGGGTTTACCTGCAAAGTGTATTTTATGTGCACGATCTTTTAATAACTGATTTATTGGCTGGCCGTCGATAGTCGCACTCGTGAACTGGTTGCCTGCATTGAGTAAACTGATGTCTGCCACTTCTCCATATGCACCGTGCAATTGAATCTTTAAGGGTTGATTGGGAATATCTCTGATGATGTCGTAACTTGCGCCTTTTATCGTAAACGCCGCTTCACTATCTACAAGTATTAAAGCACTTCTAAACGGTTCAACAACCACGTCTAGGCTATCGCCGAATACAAACTCTCCTAGAAATTGTTCTTTTGGATGGAGTCTTTTAACCGTTAATTGCGTGTTTTTGCTATTTGATGATGCAAGTCCAATGTCTTCGTTTAAGTCGAGGATATAATGTTTAGGTTCCCAACTGAGGTTACGTAGAGTGATTAACCTTGTTTTCTCATTACCTCTAGCGACTGCATTTGGGCCATATTGCGCTTCTGGTAGAACTTTTCCGGAGACAAGAATGGTTTTGTACTGCTCTGCCAAGTTAAAAATACGTGCAAGTTTTGGGTATTCATCGTCTCGCAGAAACCAAGGATTGCAGTAAATTTGCGGAGAGAGAATCAATGCTCGATTAAACGCTTGAAGTACAAGCTCGTCATCCCAGTAGTCAAGTGACGAAGATAAACAAACGCCATGATCTTCCGTTAGCCGGGAGAGATTAGGTGGTAATCCTCTAGCGAGTGCACCTGCGCGGTTGTGCGGTGCAGGAAAGCTATTGGCTAAGTGCACGTCTATGTAGGTTTCTTTACCTTCCCACAAAAAAGTTGTGGCGTGTGGCTTACCTTTGTCACCCAGATTTAACCTATGATTGAGAAGAATGAGGTCGGGAGATGCTTGCCTGCATTGAGCCATCATATTCGCAAAAGCGGTTTGCTTGTCATCTCTTAATTGCCCTGCAACGCTGTCGAATTTAAATAACTCGAATTCATATTTTTCACACAAAGACACCATCATTTGGGTTCTTTCGCGTTCCGAGCCTTGGGTTTCACCAAAACCATCGGGTCCACCCCAAATTCCTAGGCGTGTATCGATAGATTTCGCGTATTGATAGATAGGCTCAAAGCCATCTGGAAATTGTCGTTTAAAACGCTCTGATTCCACACTGCCGTACCAACGTTTGCCGTCAATAGCTCCGGCATCGAATGCGTAAATATCGAGTTGCATACCGTATTCATGCTTCAGCCATTCGAAAAAAGCTAAGTTAGTTAAGGTATGTTTTGTAGTCGTACCTTCGTTGGTGTTGTTTATCCAGCTGAAATATTCTGATCGAGAAGGTGATTGTTCATTAGCACCAGGGAATACAGGTTCAGCGCTTGAAAGGAGAGTTGTGCATACGAAGAACGCCATAAAAGCCGTCTTTGTTAGATAGGATAAATATTTCATGTGATACGCCTTAATATTCCTTAGTTTATGACCTTAAGGAATAGTGCAATCGATTGCAATGATTTCGCTGAGATTCAGTTCTCAGTATACTCATATTCAACATCGCGTTATGAAAGACAAACTCTCAAAATAATGAAAGAGCAATAAAAAACAATGAAAGTTAGCTTATTAAGATACTCATCGCTTCTCATTTTGCTTCAATGGTTGGTAGCTTGTAGTTCGGTACCCGAAAACCCTCGTTACCGTGAATCTGACGAAGGCATCATGCCGTCGGTTGAGTCTTATCAAGAATATGCGCAGAGTACACGACAATGGTTATCTCAGAATCGTGTTTTTGTAACTAACGATCATGAAACCGAACTTGACGCCAACACACCTTTTGCTATTCGCCCGTCGAAGCCTAACGGTAAAGGAGTATTGCTCGTTCACGGGTTAGGTGATTCCCCCTATTCTTTTATCGATATTGGGCAGGCATTAGCCGACAGAGGGTTTTTGGTCCATACCGTTTTGTTGCCTGGGCATGGGAGTAAGCCGGGAGACATGTTGCATGTTAAATACAAACAGTGGCGCTACGTTGTTGAACAAAACATTAAGTTACTTCGTAAAGAAACATCAAATGTCTACCTAGGAGGATTCTCAACGGGAGCTAATCTTGCGACTGAGTTGGCTATTGATATGCCGGATATAGAAGGACTCGTATTGTTTTCACCGGCATTTAAATCGAGAGGCGGCTTAGATAGGTACGCTGGCGTAGCTTCAGTGTTCAAGCACTGGCTGTATAAACCCGATGACGACGCAGACCCGCACACCAACTATGCGCGTTATGACGTTGTCCCTTCCAATGCGATTGCTCAATTTTATAAAACATCCAAAAGAGTGCGACAAAAACTGAAAAAAACAGGTTATAACAAACCAACCTTGATGGTGATGAGCGAAAAGGACAGTGTCATCAACGTTACTCGCATGCGTGAACTTTTTAGCGAATACTTTACGCATTCAGCAAGCCGATTGATTTGGTACGGAAAGACGGCTAACCAGCCCGTGCTAAAAGATAAACGTGTTATTTTTAGATCGGAATCAGTGCCTGAGTTTCAAGTGACCAACTATTCTCATATGGGATTATTGTTCGACCCAAAGAATACGCACTATGGAACACAAGGGGATTACAGGTTTTGCCGGAACGGGCAAAGCGCTGCTGGCTATAACCAATGTCAGAATGGTGGGGATATTTGGTACTCCGCTTGGGGGACTCGTCGATCTGGCAAGGTGCATGCACGTTTGACATTTAACCCGCAGTTTGAACATATGATTTCGACTATGGTGTCTGTTGTTGACGCTGATGGTTTTAGGGATAATTATATTATCGAATAAGATTTTACAAAGCGTAAAGGCTGTCTCTTATTACACATTTTTTAATTTTAGAAGACGCTTGTAGGAACAGACTTTAGCTGTGAATATGTCCGAGATTACATAACTGTTTCGGGCCTGAAGGTCCACCTACAAACCACTGACTTGTAGGAACAAGCTTTAGCTGTGAATATGTCCGAGAGTACATAACTGTTTCGGGCCTGAAGGCCCTCCTACAAATCACTGACTTGTAGGAACAAGCCTTAGCTGTGAATATGTCCTAGAGTACATCACTGTTTCGGGCCTGAAGGCCCTCCTACAAATCACTGACTTGTAGGAACAAGCTTTAGCTGTGCATATGTTCAAGAGTACATCACTGTTTCGGGCCTGAAGGCCCTCCTACAAATCACTGACTTGTAGGAACAAGCTTTAGCTGTGAATATGTTCAAGAGTACATCACTGTTTCGGGCCTGAAGGTCAACCTACAACCCAGTTCCTGTAGCAAAGACTTGTGTATAAGAGACAGGCGTAAAGGAATTGAGTAGTGGTAAGTAAATCGTCCCATGTTTCCAATTTAACTTACCGTAACTACCCAACTGGATGTTATTACCACAAATTCCTTTGAGTTAGCGGGTGTTTGATTTAGGATCACCCCTCTATTTTGCTTATCTAACTTGGCTTCTTAACCACGTGTCTTCTTCATCTCCTATTACACTCATTAAAAACGCGAATGTATTTGCGCCAGAATCCTTAGGTATACAACATCTTGTTATCGCTGGTGGAAAGATTGTTTTTGTGGGTAATGAATTGCCTGAGTTCAGCAAGAACTTAGATGTTAAAGAAGTTGATGCTAATGGTTGTGCTGTCACAGCAGGCTTTATTGATGCGCATACGCATATAACTGGAGGCGGCGGTGAAGCGGGTTTTGCGACAAAAGTGCCTCCAGTACCGTTAAGCCAATTTACACAAGCGGGTGTGACATCAGTCGTTGGATTGTTAGGTACCGATGACCTAACGCGTAACACTGAATCAATTATTGCGCAGGTTTATGCATTACGTGAAGAAGGCTTATCTGCTTGGTGTTATACCGGCGGGTACCACTTACCTGCAACGACGTTAACAGGTTCAGTTAAGTCAGATATCGTTTTCATAGAGCCGATAGTAGGCGTTGGTGAGCTGGCTATTAGTGATCATCGTTCGAGTCAACCAACGCTCAATGAACTACTAAAAGTGGCATCTGAAGCGCATGTTGCACGATTGATGACCGGCAAAGCGGGTATTATCCATTTGCATTTGGGCGATGGAGAACGTGGTCTAGAACTTGTTAGGCAAGCGCTTTCAACGGCAGAAATCCCAGCGCGGACTTATAATCCGACACACATTAATCGCCGTAAACCTTTGTTTGAAGAAGCTTGTGAACTAGCAAAGCAAGGTTGTTGGGTAGACGTTACCGCATTCGAAACGGGCGATGTCGGTTTTGAACCTGCAGAGGCGTTGTTACGATATATGGAACAGCCATTACCTCAAGATAAGCTAACTATTAGCTCCGATGGAGGAGGCTGTTTGCCATGCTTTGATGCGAAAGGTCATATGACCAAAATGGATTTCGCCAATTCATCTGCTTTGACTAATACTTTTTATGAATTATTAGGGGAAGGTAAGCCTTTCGAACAGGTACTACCTTTCTTTACGAGTAATGTTGCCGAACTTATGAACTTTAAACATAAGGGGCATATTGCAATAGGTATGGATGCCGATTTGTTGATATTTGATCAACACAACAAAATTGACCATGTCATGGCGTTAGGCCAATGGCACATGTGGAGTAAATCCATGATTAAAAAAGGTACATTCGAGGTTTAAACATGCCTTCTCCGAATATCGACGGCCATCAGCGCGGTTATGTTATCCCCATAGGTGGGGGTGAAGAAAAAATTAATAATCCTGAAATTCTGCAGAAGTTTGTTGAATTGGCAGGTGGAAAAGACGCCGTCATAAGCGTGATACCAACAGCATCTCAGTTAGATGATACCGGTGAGCGTTATGAAACGATTTTTAAAGGGTTAGGTGCTGGCAAAACGCAGAGCTTGCCGATTACTCAGCGCAGTGACGCACAAAAACAAGAATATGTAGATACTTTACAAGACAGCACTGCAATATTTATTACTGGCGGCAACCAGTTGCGATTGTCTACTATTTTAGGTGGTACACCTATTGCGAAAACTATACGCCAATTAAATGCAAAAGGTGTGCATTACGCGGGCACTTCTGCAGGAGCGGCAATCGTCTCACAGCATATGATTACCGGTGGGAACACTGGAATTGTGCCAACAGAAGACGGCGTTAACCTTGCACCAGGTATGGGGTTAATCAATACAGTTGTTGTCGACCAACACTTTAACGAGCGTAACCGTCTAGCCCGTTTGTTAAGCGCCGTCTCTTATAATCCTTTTCTTATTGGCTTAGGTTTAGACGAAGATACAGCAGCGTTTATCAATGGCGACAATGAATTTACTGTCGTGGGCAGTGGCGCTATTACCGTTGTTGATGCAACGGATATAGAGCACTCTTCTATGGCTGAAGCCCGTCGTGGAGATGCATTGACCCTGCTTAATCTGAAAATGCATATTCTTGCGTCAGGCGCACGATATGATCTCACAACTCGACAAGGAAGAGTTAATTAAACATAGCTTACCCTGTATATCGATTTGAATGACTTAGATTTACGGCTCCAAGGATGAGCTGTCTCTTATGCACAAGTCTCTGCTACAGGATGTGATCTTGGGTATATTCACAGTTAAAGCTTGTTCCTACAGGCGAATGTGTGACGTGTTTCAATTATTTGGAGAACGTAAAAGAAAGGCACCCGAAAGTGCCTTTTATCGAAGAGATGAAGTGACTAGTCGTCGAATCTTATACGATCATCTGCTATATCGAATGGACTCGTTGCATCAAATACTTCATATAAGGTTCCTGTTGCGGGTAAGAAACCTCTTAGTGTTGATATATCTGAAGCGCCGGGATCATCGGCTCCGTTCCCTTCGCTTATGCCAATGAGACTGTCCGTCGAATCTATGTTTCTATAACTAATAAAAACACGTCCATTACGTCTTAACCCAATACGGAACGTATTATTGTTAGTCGTACCAAACTCAGGTATTCCCATATAGGTGATGTCGACGCCGTTTCTGAGGCGACGCAGCAGTATCAAACCACCCGCGGTTGGATTCAAATCGTCCCATAGTGCTGCTATACGAGGGGCACCGCTTAACAGGCTAGCAGCGCTTTCGGCGAAGTTAGTATCACCAGTACCAAAGGTTAGGTTACCATTGGAATTGACGAAAACACTGTTCCAATCTTCCCCTTGGAATGGAAAGTCAAAATCTAATGCGACTTCGGAAGATGCATCATCTCCTAGAATAATAGCTTCACTGCCTGCGAAACGATTAGCTTCGAGTACATAACGACCTGCCGATGTACCGTCACCAGTAAAATCGGTATCAGGGAAAGTGGACACAGCTAAGAAATAATTACCTCTGTCTGGCAGTTGTATAATGAGGCGAGACAAATTACCCGTACCACCATCATCATCACTCGCAATAAGATTACCTGAAGCATCAAATAGCCCAAGTATAGTGTCTACTTGCGGACCAGCAACAATTTCTGCCACGAGCAAATCACCTGCTCTTCCTCGGAAGTTGAAGTAATCTACATCGTTGCCAGCAGGCGATATAGCCGTGAAGTTTCGGTTATTTGCGCTGCTAAAAGGCAAATTAATACGACGAGCCTGATTGAGAGTATCGTTGTTTTCGAAAGCATCAAGGAAACGACTTGTTCTTCTGAAACTTAGCGATTCAGACGCAAGGTCTACTGGGTTACCGGCATCAAATTGTTCAAACACTGCTGTGCGGCGATTTGTAGGAATGTTCGAAGTATTCAGCTCGCTAAAATTGACGGCTTGTTCAAGGCCAGATGTCACCGTTGCACCACAACTAAAGCCAGCTATAGCATCTGCACTATTGATATCGTCATAAATGATATCAAAACGGCTGCCTCTGTTTATATTACGAACTTCTCTAAGCTCAACTTCGAAACTGTTGCCATCGGTAGAGCCAAATTCAGGAACATTATCATAGCTGACAACGAATCTATTGTTAAAGGATCTTACAGAGATTTGGCCACCAGAAGATGGATCCAAGTCATCCCACAATGGAGCAATACGAGGCACACCGCTTAACAGGTCTGCTGCGCTTTCAGAGAAGTCGGTATCACCACTGCCAAAGGTCAAATTACCATTGGAGTTGACGAAGACTGAGTTAAAGCTTTGACCACAAATCTGGAACTGGAATGGCAAGCCAACTTCAATAGAATCATCATCACCTAAGACTAAGTCACCGTCTTCTCCCGGAGGCATGACGATTGCTCCGTTAAGGGCAATATCAATATTCTCTATAACGTCACCGGCGGCGCCAGAAACAGTTGTAAATTCCGTTGGGTCATCGGTTGAGCCGTCATTGGATTCTTGATCGCCATTGAAGAACTCTTCAGGGCCGGTCAATGTGATAGGTGTTGTACTAAAACCACCTGCCAAAATTTCGTCTACGAAGATAGCGTAATCTTCACCTGGCGTTAAACCATTTAGCGTGTATCTTCCCTCTTCTCCGCGACTGCCTGAGATATCAGAATTTGCGTCGATAAACGGGTTATTTACGTTACGCGCGATAACGTTAACGCCTGTCAGTAGGGTTGTACCATCGGTATCAAAAATCTGACCTGTTACCGTGACCGTTGAAGCAAAGAAGTCTGGTTCAGGGTAAAGAAAAGAGAAGATCCCAATGTCGTCCAAATGAGGCGTGTTTTCGCCACCACCGATAACAGCAAACGGATACATGGTTTCAACCTGATCGCCCGGTGAAGCACCAAAAAAATCGCTAGACGAAGGACCACTGCCATCACCTTGAGATATAGTCTCCCCGTTAGTTACCGTATGAGCTAAGCCACTGTAATGACCAAACTCATGGACTTGAACACCGAAGAAATCTTCAGCCGGAAATCCACCTAAGATAGCGCCGCCATTTAAAAATGAAACGCCTTCAATCGGATTACCATCAGCATCTAAGGTGTCTGCAGTTGCAAAACCCAGTACGCCAGAGTTGAAGCCAAAAAGGATGTCAAAAATGGAACCGTCTGCATCATAGACAATAGGACTCAAGCCATCAGCGTTATTATTGTTATTAAGCAGGTTGTCTACAAAAGGAGCAAAGTTAGTGGCATCAACGTCAACGGGTAATGAGCCATTGTTAGAGTATGTTGCCGTAGCACTAGGGATGTCGTCCCAAATCTGGAACGCTGCTTCTGTCAACGCAGCAGCTTCTTCGTTGGATAAGGTTCCTAATGCGCCTAAGTCAATATTGAACGGAATACCTTGACCGCCATTAGCCCAGCGTTCAACACCGTCTGGGTCATTTGCATTCAATGCTAAAGGGCCACCCGCATTAACAGTTGCAGAAGGTAAGCTAACTAACGAGCCTAATAATAATGCAGGAAGAAAGGTTAATGTTTTCATGATTATCTCCCTCCCTGATTGGCGCCAACTAAGCTGCGTATAGTTGTAGCTAATTGATCATAGCTAACCGGGCCTTGACTACTTGCAGATGCAAATCTCACATTCATTTCGTCAAACAATCCGACATTATCAGCTTGGTTGGTGACTAACTCTGACTTCCCTTGTCCAACAATAGTGAACATGCCCTGACCTAACCCCATGATTGACGTTAGCCCAACAGGACCAGCGGCCCCAACCATGAGTAAATATTCTTTTTCAAGTTGTAACATGGGCAACCCCGGCAACATGCCTTTTCCCGTTTTTAACTGTTCAAGAGTTCCCAGCATGGTAAATTCGGCAAATTCCTCCCCTTTAATACTATTGAACTGCCCGGTAAATGTATCGCTGACTTTCACTTGGTAACGCAAGGCGGGAAACGTTCCCCCCCCTGCTTCGACACTAATTTGTTTAATGTCGATAACCGTGCCACGGAAT
The DNA here is from genome assembly GCA_032355485.1 of Bonnemaisonia californica. Classification (NCBI taxonomy): domain Eukaryota; phylum Rhodophyta; class Florideophyceae; order Bonnemaisoniales; family Bonnemaisoniaceae; genus Bonnemaisonia; species Bonnemaisonia californica. The sequence goes on from JAUBNZ010000008.1 coordinate 49,398, forward strand.
ATCTGAGCTGAGTTGTCACAAAGCTGTTTAAGATTCATTTGTTGCACCTGAATAGCAGATGCCGACACGCTAAAAAACAGAGTTAAAAAGTATAGAAATAACGTCGATTTAAATTTATAAAAAATTCTCATGATAATATTTATCCTTTAATTTATTTTATTTTGTTGTTGGATCAACATGTTCTTGTGTATGTTGGATTCAACTTAAGATATTGTTTAATAGTACCTTTGATATATAATTCCATCATTGGCTATCTTATGTATAAATATTTTCTTTAAAAGTAGCCGGTTGATCATTAACACTAATAGTACATTATTTGTGTTATTTCAATGTGTGGTGATTTATATATTTAAAATTATTAACCATCTGTGTGGGGCGGCCGCTTTTAACTTTTTAAAATCTATGTTGAGTAAAAGTATCATTCGAAAAATTGGCTAAAAGCTGTCGATGAAAAGCGATGTAACAGCCGTATATCTATAAAGTGTTGATTTATGGTTGAGAAGCAGCCAATGTTGCTAATTTGTTGAATATGCTTGCAGTTCATCCGTTGCCTGATATGGCTTAACAAGGTGTTGATGTAATGCGAAATAATCAACACCATTTATAACGTTTAACTCACCTTTCAAAAGAAGGTTCAAAAACAGTAGCGCTCGCTACTGTTTTTTTATAGCCTGTTCATATCATCTAGGGTCTATTGATTCTTGCCAGTCAGCCTTGCAGACGTTTGTACGGTATTTCTATCATGCTGAGTCGTCGAGAATTGAGCAAAATTTATACCGCAAAGACCAGTGCGTTCTAAAAATAAGAAAAAGGAAACCTGTCGTTATGAAAATTATAAGTTCTAACGTTTATGTTGGTCCCAATATCTACGCAAACTTTCCCGTTATCCGTTATCAAATTGACATAGGTGAACTAGAAAACTGGCCATCAGTAAAATTAGGTCAAGGCTTTATCGAAGGCTTAATTGCCGCGCTACCTTCTTTACAAACACATGGGTGTTCTTACGGTGAAGAAGGCGGATTTATTCGTCGCTTAAGAGAAGACGAAGGCACTTGGTTCGGCCATATTTGGGAGCATGTAGCGCTCGAATTGCAGAACTTAGCCGGATCTCCAGTTTCATTTGGACGGACACGTAGTCTGGGTGAGGAGGGTTGCTACAATGTTGTTTATCAATATCAACAAAAAGATGTTGGAGTTGAGGCCGGTAAGCTAGGCATTAAATTACTGACTCACCTTATGCCTGCAGATGTACAAAAAGCCATTAAAGCTGACATTGAAGACGACTTTGATTTTAAGGATGAGCTACGTAGTTTTGTACGTATGGCTCAGCGCAAAGAATTCGGACCTAGCACAGGATCGTTAGTTAAAGCTGCTGAAGACCGAGACATTCCTTGGCTAAGGCTCAATAACTATAGCTTGGTTCAATTTGGGCACGGTAAGTATCAACAACGTATTCAAGCCACTATCACCAGCGAAACTAAGCATATAGCCGTTGAGATTTCGTGCGACAAAGAAGATACCCACAACTTACTAAACGATTTAGGTTTACCTGTACCTCAGCAGATGATGATTTACAGCGAACGTCAGGCTGCTCGAGCAGCGAATCGTATTGGTTATCCTGTGGTAGTGAAACCGTTGAATGCGAATCATGGTCGAGGCGTCAGTATCAATCTAACGACCGATGAAGAAGTAGAGACTGCTTTTGCGGAAGCACAGAAGTTTGGCACCAGTAAAGCGGTTCTGGTTGAAAGTTATATTACGGGGTTCGACCATAGAATGTTGGTGGTAAATAACGAGTTAGTTGCTGTTGCTAAACGCGTACCTGGTCATGTTGTAGGTGATGGCGTGTCGACAATTTCGCAACTTATCGACAAAGTTAATGAAGATCCACGCCGAGGTATAGGACACGAAAAAGTACTCACTCGTTTAGAGCTAGATTCACAAGCTAAGCGTTTGTTAGAAGAGGGTGGTTGTGATGAAAACACTGTTCTCGACAATGAACAAAGCTTCTTTTTACGTTCGACGGCTAATTTGTCAACCGGCGGTACTGCCATTGATGTGACCGATATAGTACATCCCGATAACCGCGACATGGCAGTGAGAGCCATTAAAGCGATTGGCTTAGATGTCGGTGGTGTCGATTTTCTTACCGACGACATCAGCAAATCATACAAAGAAATCGGTGGTGGTATTTGCGAGTGTAATGCAGCGCCCGGCTTCAGAATGCATGTGGCACCAAGCGAAGGTAAACCTCGTGACGTTGCAGGTAAAGTGATTGATATGCTCTTCCCTCTGGGCAGCGAAGCAAAAATTCCAGTTGCAGCAATAACCGGCACAAACGGCAAAACTACAACCTCTAGAATGCTTGCCAGTATTATGAAAAGCGCAGGCTTCACAACCGGCATGACCAGCACCGATGGTGTATACATTGACGGTCATTTGAGTGTTAAAGGTGATATGACTGGGCCAACGTCTGCCCAAATCGTGTTACGTGACCCTAATGTGGATTTCGCCATCATGGAAACAGCACGGGGTGGCATTCTCAAACGAGGCTTAGGTTACAGTGAATGTAATGTAGGTGCATGTTTGAATGTCACGGCTGATCACCTTGGGCAGCGTGGCATCAACACTGTAGAACAGCTCGCCCAAATTAAACGAGTGGTGGTTGAAGTAGCAAAGGATGTTGTGGTTCTCAATGCTGACGACCACCTGTGTTTACAAATGGCGGATTTTTGTGAAGCAGAGCGTATATGTTATGTCACAATGGACTCCGGACACGGCCTAGTGCGGGAGCATATTCGTCGAGGTGGCATGGCTGTTGTACTTGAAAAAGGCATCAACGGTGACATGATCACCCTATACGACAACGGCGCTCACATTCCTTTGTTATGGACGCACCTTATTCCATCAACGATCGAAGGCAAAGCGTTGCATAATGTGCAAAATGCAATGTTTGCTGCGGGTATTGCTTATAGCTTCAAAACGTCACTTGAAGATATTCGCCAAGGCTTACGTATTTTCAATACGTCCTTCTATCAAGCGCCGGGTCGTTTGAATATTTTCGACGAACACCCGTTCAAAGTTATCTTAGATTACGCGCATAACCCCGCTGCAATTAAAACGATCACCGATTTAGCAACCCGCTTAGACGTTACAGGGAAACGTCGCATTGTCATGGCGATGCCAGGCGATAGACGTGACGAAGACATGATAGAAGCGGCGAAGATTACCGCTGTCGGTTTCGATAGTTTTATCTGTAAAGCGGATGATGACAGGCGTAGACGTGGGCATGACGAAGTCCCCTTACTACTGAAAAAGACACTCATAGAAGCAGGCATAGATGAAGCCGCTATTCAGGTCATTCCTTCTGAATCTGACGCAGTTGAAAAAGGGTTGGCAGACTGCCAGAAAGGCGATTTGCTGATCATTTTGGGTGATGACATAACACGTTGTTGGAAGCAAATTGTGCATTTCAATGACGTGAGTGACAACAGCACCGAAAAAGAAGAACCATCGCAAGATTATCCTGAAAAACTGTTTGAACCTGTTGAGCATAAATTCGAACTCGAACAAGGTCAAAGTTTGGTGCATGACGAAAGAGGTGTGCGTTTGGTGGTAGAGCGAGACGAAGACTCTGATTGAGGGCAGTTGTTTATGAGAGTGGCACTAGATGAAGTTCGTCGTATAACAGGTCCTAACTTATTGTGGGATAAGCCCGGTGCTATGGTCGATGTTTTCGTTGATGGTATCAACAAAGAAACCGTTGCCCATTGCTGGCAAGCTTGGGTTAAAAAGTTACAACCTACTTTAAATTGGCAAGGTGAAAGTACGTTATTTCGCGTTCATGAAGAAGGCTTAAATCTGGCGGTGAGTGCTCCTATGGATGCACTCTATACAGCGTGTGACATGGCGGAACTTGCGTGGGAATGTTGTGTTGCAGAAGTGTCTGAGCTTTCTATGCCTGATTGGCAACAGCGACTTGGTGACCTAAAGCAAGCACTAGATGAAGAAGTAAATCCTGAGCTACTCAATTTGATGCGTGTTGCAGCCAAACACGATGTTGACTGTATTAGTGATGACGATGAAGTCAGTTGCGGCATGGGGCCTAGCGTTAACGTTTGGTCGGTTGGTAATTTGCCTAATCCTGATGCGCTTGATTGGTCATCGTATCATTCAATTCCACGAGCGTTTATTACCGGCACTAATGGCAAATCTACCAGTGTTAGGTTGGCTGCTGCCATTGCCGAAGCTGCAAATATTGTTGCTGGCGTAACCTCAACCGACTTTATTCGTGTTGGAAACGACATCATAGATGAAGGTGATTATTCAGGTCCCGGCGGCGCGCGCATGCTATTGCGAGATAAGCGCACCGAGCTTGCCTTTCTGGAGGTTGCCAGAGGAGGGATCCTACGCCGAGGATTACCTGTTGATAAAGTTGACGCCGCGCTCATCACCAATGTAGCAAGTGATCACCTCGGACAGTACGGCATCAATACAGTAGAAGCATTAGCCAAAACGAAGTTTGTTGTCGCAAAAGGTCTAGATGATGATGGCGTTTTAGTACTGAATGCAGACAACGATCTTGTTGTTGAACAAGCTAAATCACTGTCGAATAATCCTCAATTATGCTGGTTTAGCATTGTTGAGCAAAATGAATATATTCAACGTCAATTAAGCTGCGGTGGCCGCGCTGTTTTTGTTCGAGATAATGTTATTATTTATCACAATGACGGTGTATTTGAAAGTATTACCAACATCACCGAAGTACCCATGACATTCAATGGCACAGCAAAGCATAATATTCAGAATGCGTTGGGTGTAGTGGGTCTTGTCAAGGCTCTTAATTTGCCTTTGCCTGCTATCAGAGCAGGATTGAGTTCATTTGGCAGTAACGCAGCCGACAACCCTGGTCGTGGCAATCGATATCATATTAATGGTGTCGACATTATTGTTGATTTTGCCCATAACGAGCACAGCATGCGCGCTGTAGCCGATATGGTGAAACATCAACCAGCCAACAAGCGTATTGTGATGTTCGGCCATGCCGGTGATCGCAGTGATCAAGAAATCAGAGACTTAACCCTTGCTGTCTCTGACATAAAGCCCGATCACTATATCATCAGCGAAATTGAATGTTATTTGCGCGGAAGAGAGCTTGGCGACGTTCCTGCCGTTGTCGTTGACTGCTTAAAGGATAAGCAGGTTGAGTCTCAACAAATAACGATAGCTGCTGATCCGTTCGAAGGGGCGAAGCGAGCATTAGAGATAGCAAAAAGCGGCGACGTAGTGCTGCTATTTGTATTGGACAAACGTAAAGAGATACACGACTGGTTAATGGCACAATCGTAGTAGCTCAATAGTGAGTTAGTATTGTTTTCTTAGTCTAGCTCAAACGAGCAGTTTAAGTGCTGTCTCCTGCACCCCTCCGTATGTAGGAACAAGCGTTAGCTGTGAACACACCCAAGAGAAAATCACTGTTTCGGGCCTGAAGACCCTCCTACAAATCACTTGTCTGTAGGAACAAGCTTTAGCTGTGAACACACCCAAGAGAACATCATAGCTTCGGGCCTGAAGACTCTCCTACAAACCACCCACCTGTAGGAACAAGCTTTAGCTGTGAACACTCCCAAGAATACATCACAGCTTCGGGCCTAAAGACCCTCCTACAAACCCCCCGCCTGTAGGAACAAGCTTCAGCTGTGAGCACTCCCAAGAGTACATCACAGCTTCGGGCCTGAAGACCCTCCTACAAACCCCCCGCCTGTAGGAACAAGCTTCAGCTGTGAGCACTCCTAAGAGTACATCACAGCTTCGGGCCTGAAGACCCTCCTACAAACCACCCGCCTGTAGGAACAAGCTTCAGCTGTGAACACTCCCAAGAGTACATTACTGCTTCGAGCCTGAAGACCCTCCCACAAACCACATCCTGTTCCAGAGGCTTGTGTATAAGAGACAGGTTTAAGTGTTGCATGCCTAGCAAACTTAGTTGCTTAACCTAGGCGTTTTTAATTAAAAGAATCAGCTCTTTTTGAGCAGCATTTTACTACCCATATTTTGGTATAGCTCATCAAACCCCATCTACCGCGAACTCAAATGGTACGAAGAAATATATAGCCTGAGTATCATAAAAAAATGGACTCTCGTGTATATTTTGCTATTCTACAGCGAGAAATTTAGATACGGACGTTGATAGTTAAAGTAACTAAATAACGTACTCCAAATAAACAAGGTAAGGGATTAACTGATGTTTAATCGTTTCATTCGCTTAAGTTTTTTCATTGCGCTTTTTGCGCCACTTTATTCGCAAGCTCAACAGCTAGTGCCTATTGCAGTCGGCGATATCACCATATTTATCCCCATAGGTAACTCACCTGTTGTTGAATTTACAACGTCGGCGTCAACATCTAGTCAAGGTTCATCGATAACACTTGAATGGACCCCACCACTTGATGCAGAACCGGGTACGACTTACCAAGTCACTATAACCGCGCCTGATGGCACAACAACTATTCAGAATACACCAAGCACTAGTCTAAGTGTTCCGTTGTCAGAGATAGGCCAATATACCTTCACCATTGAAACTTGCGTGAGTGGCTCTTGCAGTGGTGCAAGAACAGTTATTGTGACTTCGACCCCAGTCGGTAGAAAAGTCGTGTTCTTACACACAGACGCCTTAGGCTCACCAGCAGCAGAAACGAATGCACAGGGAGAGAAACAATAATGAAAATGTTCACCACATTAATCAAGATGGGTTTATTGTCGGGCGCTATTCTGAGTGCGTGCGAAGCGAGTGCGCAGTCAGCTGATGCAGATACAACCGGCTACAACTACAGAGAGCAGTTGAACCTAGACACAGAGATAACGCCCTATAGCACGGATGTGCTGGGAGATACGGTGGACTTAAACACCGGCAGTATAGGTTTTCGGCATGTTGATATCAGTTTGCCGGGAAACTTTTCTATACCGGTTGAATTTGCACGTAAGTTTATCGGTATCGACAGCTTCGGGTCATCGACACGTGAGTTAGGCACGTGGAATATCGATATTCCACAAATCCGTGGTAGTGAAGTTGCCGCGGCTGGCGAGGCGATTAATAACGGTAAATGGGCGAGTGGCACAGCTTGTTCAACACATATCAATAATAATCGAACGGGTGTGGGCCATACGCCAGGCGGAGAGCAAATCACGGTAACGTCCAGAGAGTATTGGAATGGGGATACCTTGTATGTACCTGGTCGAGCGAACACGAAACTGCTTATACCCGAGAGCGGGGATGCAGGTCGCAGTGTCAATAATCATTGGCAGATTGACTGTATTGAAAATGTTAATGGTAATGGCTACGAAGGCTTCTTAGCCACGTCGGATGATGGCACTCAGTATACCTTTGGTGAGTTTCGCCGGGTTCCTGGCCGTGTTTTTTGGGTGGCGGCCGACCGCATAGAGCAACCTTGTAGAATTGATGGTGACTGCGGTTTAGATACCATCCCCGATACCGGAGTAGGCTCAGCGCCAATGGTGCGGTTCCAAAACTATAATAGCTTTATGTTGGTTACTGAGATTGAAGACCGGTTTGGTAATTCGGTGACCTATAACTATGTAGACAGCAGTAATGGCCTTTTAGAAAGTATTGTTGCATCAGATGGGCGCCGTATTGATGTTAATTATCATCCAGATAGTAATATAGGGGCCGGTCTCGTTTCCTCTATCACTGGTGGCACTCAAACGTATAACTACACCTACCAGAGTCTTGGTCCTATTCGCGTTGGCGGCGCTAACACGAGCTATGGGAACTTTAAATGGTTAAAGGCAGTAAAACGCCCCGATGGCAGAAGCTGGTCATTTGATATTCCCTCGGATAGAGACGATGGCACGAGTAGCTGGGATTCAATGTTGGTAGGCCATCATTTTGGCGAGGCAGGCTCACCAGAGTTGTGTGGTCTGGCACTAGGTGAGCGTGAATTTATTACGATAAAACACCCTGATGGTCTTAAAGGGACATTTAGCTTGGCTGAATTTAGCCAAAAGCGTACCAACGTACCTGAAAGAGCCATACGCACCCAGGAAGTGATAGGGGGCGGGGCACGAAAAGTAATACAATATCAGTATAAACCGTGTAACTCGACGTACAGTTTGACAGAAAAGGTTCTGACGCAACCCGATGGCAGTACGCTGACATGGACTTATGACCAACAAATAGGTAATGGCTCGTTTGGCCCAGATAGAGCCCCAACAACGTATCATAGTAATTTGAATTTAGATTTAGCCTTTACCGCGAATAACGACGGTGAGTTACTATTAGGCTTCAGTCCGTATGATATCAAATCAACCATCGTGACTGAGCCCGATGGTGCAAAGGTTGCTTATCACTATTTAACCCAATTTGGTGCTTACGAAGGCCAGTTACTGTTTACCGACTATAATGATGAAAACGGTGCCTTACTAAGGCGCATAGCCGAAAAGCCAGTCGCGGTAACGGGAAGTCATGGCTTCAGCGGTATCCAAGATGATACGAGCTCTAGTTATCAGATTGTCTCAGGTGGCAATCTCACCTTACAAGGCGTTGATACCTATACGCAGGAGCACTTAGCGTTTAATCAGTACGGTGTACCAAGCAGAACAAAGGAATCCAATAGTTTTTCTTCTAATACGCGCTACACACGCCGTGGGTTTAGACATGATACTGTCAATAATGTTTTAAACTTACCCACAACGCTCGAAGTTGGCCCTAGTGAAGTGAGTTATCAGGTTGCTTCGGATACACGTTATTACACCACAGGCAACCTTGCCGCGCTTTCTCTACCTTCAGAGAGACGACATTATGGTGTGTGGGCTATGCGTTACAGTGATTATCACAGTGATGGCAATGTTAAGCGTATGGATTTTAACGAGACCAGCAGCAACGCAACAGCCACCAATGCGTCTGGACGTTATGCTCAACTCACCAACTACAAAGGCGGCCAAGCCCAGACTATTACCTTGCCAGCAAGAAGCGGTACAGGAACCTTGTCTATCAATAAAGTGGTTGATAACAATGGCTGGGTGACGCGTATCACCGACCTAAACGGCAACATCTTCAACTATGGCTATAACCCCATAGGTCGTATAGAAACGATGCGCAATCCCGTCGGTGCTGATGTGAATTGGCTCGGCAGTGTTTATAGCTGGACGTATGCGTCTAACGGAGCCTTACAGAGACAGATGCAGCAATGTGCCTTACCAGCGACAGGCAAGGTTTGTAGTACCTCGGCAGCAACCACTGAAACGACAACGTATGATGGTTTATTAAGACCTTTACTGACAAAGCGCACGGCTAACAGCCAGAGCCGTTACCAAAACCGTCGCTTTACGCATTATAA
>JAUBNZ010000009.1:0-57157 GCA_032355485.1 Bonnemaisonia californica
CAACAGGCTGATGTCATTGGTGCAAGCTACGACTTATTATGGCAGGCCAATCAAGTGCTAGACTTCAGGCTGGGAGGACAATGGTTAAGCGGTGAAGACCAAGATGGTAATGAAGTGTCTGATATCAGTCCCAATCAACATCAACTCTCAGCAAACTATCAGATAGGAAGTTGGATATTGTTTGGGCAAGCATCCCTTCGACAGTCAAAACGCGATTTTGGGCCAAGTGAACAACCTGTTAATTCTGTCGTGGTTTTAAATGCTGGTGTGGAGATATCAGTCAATCCACAGTTCTCTCTATCTGTAAGCCTGAATAATGTGACTGATCGTGACTATTTACAAAGCACTGATGATCTCTCTCCGTTGGCAAGGGGAAGAGACGTGCAACTCAAGATGACTTATAGGCCTCGTTAATTCGCAGCATAAAGTCCTCACGGTATATAAGGTACAACTATAGTGTATTAGGGAGTTCTGATGGTGGGACTTTCATTCATTCGCCGTGGGTTCGGGGATTCTGATTTCGTCCAAAATAGAATGTGGTTATGCCTTGCTAAGGACTGCTTCTAATTTACTTTAGTTGAAAAATTACCTATTGGGTAAGAACTAAATACCCTGCGTTATCTCCTTTTAGGACTCGACAATGTCGCATCGCGTTTGGCTTTAAATTATTCATAATGGAGCAACCTATCGTGAGACACGATGGTTGCTTCTAGTGTTTTATACGCTTCACCTCTTGAATAGGGTCAATGATGGGCATCGTTTATCTTCTGTGTACGTAACCTACTATGGGCGTTATGAACTGATTTATAGGCGCTCCAGGGTAATTTATGGGCCTTTGAGCGACGCAACCAGCCACTGAAATTAGTTGTTTCTTAATTAACCCCAGCTCCGGATAAGCGATATATGTCTGCATCGATGTTTTTCTTTTAAAGCCCTTGTTTTGTGCCGGGTATTTCAATACTCCTTGGTTCTTATTATAAATAAAAAGGAGTCATTACTATTGACTTTTGCTCATGTTATAAAAATGTTGCATTATCTTTTTATGAGTAACATAATGCTAAAATTAAGGGTTAAAAATACACCCCAATTTTTATGTTAATCTAATGATGCAGCTTTAAGCCTTTTGGATCCTGTTTTGACTATGACTGGAGTATTGTTAATTATAGTTTAATTTCATCTGGTTAGGCGTTGGATAAGTAGATTTTGGTTTAATTGTTGGGTTTATGTTGGCCATTAAGGATTGATGTCTAGCTATATTGGTAGAGTAAGGAAGTTACATTTAAAATAAAAATAATATTGGCAATTGTGGCATGTTAATTTGAATTTCAATGAGATTTGTTTGATTTTTATTCGAGTTCTTCGTGTGTTGACGGTTTGCTATGTTGGTTACGTTATATGAATCGATTTTATAAAAGTTCTTATGAACAGTACTCTTTTACTGTTATTTCTTCTCTATTATTTCTTATCTTGTCATTGTTTGCTCCTGCTTATGCAGCAAAACCAGTGAAGCCGCCTATAGAAGAGTTTTATAAAGACCGCTACATTATTGCTGAGTTTACAGCTCGCGCGCAGGCAAACGATGGAACAGTCACCTTAGATAAAGTTGCAGATATTTGGGGGGAAGCTAAAGAAACAGAAACGTTGATATTCCCCAAACGAGAATCAGTGCGTATTGAATTAGACGAGCAATATATTGTCGTCTATAGCTACCTTCGTAAACACCTTTTGTACCGTGATGTCATTGAAGAAAACCCTGACGGTCCAACCATTGTTCATGGATTTGCAGGAGCCGCTATATATCGAGCAAATGATGCTTTGAGATATTTATTTAATTATCCGCAGGAAAATAAAAAACAAGCTTCAGCTAGTGATGTTATCGATGCAATTTTTGTTCAGCTATTGAATGAAGAAAACCCGCGAGAACGGCGCCTTGGCACTTTTCAGTTTATGTTGAGTGGTGACCTACATAGTCAACTTAACAAAAAACAAGCTAAAGCCTATCGTCAACTATTAAGTTCCCAAGTACTGCCAGATCTAGAGCAAGAGTTGTTGATTACCTCCGCACGCGCATTGCCTGAAAAGCAGCGCAAGAATTGGCTAGTTAAGCTTTGTCGGCAAACAGTTGATGAAGCTGGCGTGGAATATGATTTAACGAGCCTACTACCTATCAAGGTACGAACATGTGTCCGAGTTATCAGTGACAATGTTGAGAGGCAAGATACCAAAAGATTGACTTCGTTATTGTATTCCAATGCACCGGGAGTAAGTAAAGCGGCATTACGCGCTTTGTTAGCTTGGGATAACGAACAAGCCAAAGAAATATTCCGTCAAGCATTAGATGGTGATAAGTCTTTGCATGTAGAAACACATCGTGTACTGACAGCGCAAATTCATGGATAAGTTGAAAATGAGTTGCGTTCAATTTGCCTTGTTTTAGGTACGTGGTCTCCAGTGAATAAAAAGAACTTCCTTCAGAGCTAACTCGCATTGTATGCATGTGGGGTGAGTTCACCTAAACGAATTAAGAGAAAGCTACCTGTGCTTTCTCAAGGGCTTATGTCAGGGCTGGCATAAGTTTTTGAAATCAAGGATTGGTATTTTGGGATTTTAAAAAATGAAAAGTTATTTTAGTCTTCTTTCAGCATTGCTGATAGCCGGGGCGAGTGCTCAAGCTCAAGAAGTGTCAACTTCTGACTTATCATCTAAGTTAGAAAACAAACAAGTTAAGTCGGGAAAGAAAATTCGTGCTGCTGCTTATGCTCACACCAAGAGTTTACGAGAACTACAAAAACAGCTGCTTAAGAATCGAAGAGTTGGAAAGACCAAAGCCAGTGGCGGCGACGGGGAGATTAATGTTATTCGTATGCCTCCACAGTTGTTGGAACAAGGTAAACGAGGACAGGAAGCGCAATCGCTAGAAGGTGCTCAACTTAGTACTGTCTTTGATTTTTCTCCTACAGCTAATACGCCTACAGCTAATATCAGTGTCGAAGGGTTTTCAAATGACGATAATGCTGCGGTTAATGGTACGCGAATTACACCGCCAGATACCAATGGTGATGTGGGTTTAACGCATTATGTTCAATACGTTAATTTAGGGTGGGTCTTTTTTAACAAAGATGGAACACGAGCGAGTGACCCTATGCCAGGAAATGTTTTCTGGCAAGGCTTTGGCGGTGTTTGTGAAACCGAAAACGCAGGTGATCCTATAGTCGTTTATGATCATTTAGCTGGCCGTTGGCTGTTCAGTCAATTCACAGGTACTTCGGTCCCTGATGGTCACCAATGTGTAGCACTTTCTGACGGTGAAGATCCAGCTGGTCCTTATACTTTGTATGATTTTGTGGTCAGTCCTAATGGCTTTAACGACTACCCCAAAATAGGTGTATGGCCTGATGGGTATTATATGACCACGCATGAGTTTAGCCCTGGTTTTACAGGTGTTAATGTCAATATATTTGACCGTGAGGCTATGTTAGCGGGTGATCCTAATGCCAGCTTCATTCAATTCCAGAGTCTCGATGGTGGTGATGCATTTGGGGCAGAAGTTGGTCACTTAGAAGGTCCAGATTTGCCACCAGAAGGCACGTGTAATCGCATTGTACATGCGACGGACGTCCAGTCATTTGGTGTTCCTGGATCTGATCGTATTCGCATGTGGGAAGTTTGTGCTGATTTTGACAACACAGCTAACTCAACACTGACAGAAATAGCCAGTGTCACAGTACCTGAGTTTGATCAAAATCTTTGTGGCTTTAGTCGTGATTGTATTGAACAACCCGGTGCTGGTTCTCTTGATGGCTTAGCTGGTTTCACTATGTATCGCTTTAACAACCGCTATTTTCCAAGTGAAGGCGTGCTGAAGTCCGTGGTGACTACCAATGTTGATGTAGGTGGTGATAGAGCTGGCGTAATGTGGGTTGGCCTAGATATTAATCCCACTACAGGTGCTGCATCTATTGGTGATAATGGTGATTTAATAGGCGTTGTAGACTTTAATGATGGACTTAACCGCTGGATGGGCTCTGCTTCGTTGGACGCCGTAGGGAATATCGGTATAGGTTATACTCGTTCGAGCTCTACTTCTTTCCCATCCATTTATTTTACGGTTCATGAGCGTGGAGTCGATGGCCCTGGGCAAGTCCAGACTGAGCAAGTTTGTGTTGATGGAACAGGTTCTACTACAGGTGCAAACCGTTGGGCGGATTATGCTAGTACCAGTGTTGATCCAGTGGACAATTGTACATTCTGGCACACCAATGAGTATGTAGAAACGACGGGTTCTTTTGAGTGGAATACACGGGTTTGTGCTTTCACTTTGAGCTCTTGTACGGCCGGTACACCACCACCTCCTCCTCCAGGCGGCAGTTGTTCATTTGAAGATGACTTCGGCACATCTACTGGGTGGAGTATTGATCCGTCTAGTAATTGTTCAACGGGAACCTATGTCAGAACTAACCCTACTCAACAAACAGCTTCTGGGGTAATTACTCAGCCTGGTGGTGATTCTGATGGGAATGGTTTTGCGGTATTTACAGCAACTAACACAAGTGCAGGTAATGCCGATGTTGACGGTGGTGTTTGCGTAGCTCGCTCACCTGACATCACTGTTAATGATGCTTCGCAGTTATCAATCGACTGGTTCCACGGTCAACGTGATACAGGTGATGACGCAACGGGTGACTTCTATCGCTTGGAATACTCGACTAACGGTGGATCTAGTTTCAACAGTTTAGTTGATATCGGTGATGTTCGTACGACCGCAAATTGGACCAATGCGACAGCTAATATCCCCGCAGGATCCAATGTTGTTATCCGTGTAAGCACGAGTGATGGCAGTAGCACTGGTGATATTATTGAAGGCGGTGTAGATAATGTATCTATCTGCCCGGTTAACTAGCGTTAACTGAATAGCATAAGCCTTAATGGGGTTATCCCCCCAGCATACAAAAGCATAAACTGTATTATCTATGGTTTATGCTTTTTGTTTTTAAGGACTTATATCCATTTGTGAATGTTCTGCACCACTTAATCAGGACACTTTTCTTAAAGAACTTTGTTCATATTCCATTTGCACAGATCACCATTAACGGTATGAAGCCGTTCTAAGTTGTAATAGTGACTATATTCAGCAACATCATTTCTCATATGTTCACGAGTTGGCGCTGTGGGATTTTTAACAGCCAATCATGTTTTAAGTTACCGAAGAGCTACTCAACAACAGCATTGACACTCCTATGTAAACACTAAGTTAAATATGACAAGCCCGATACGATTATTGGAAATAACTCTCAAACCATAACTCGCTAAATAATTGTTCCTAATTGTAGATTACTTAGGTAAGGGAACTCAGTGCGAGTTTAGCAATTAGATTCATCGCTAAACTACATCAACCTAAAAGCCATTACCTAGCAATCAACATAGAACAGCAAAGGTGTAGCAGACTTAGGATCAGCTATTTAAGTGAAGGACAATAATCACCACAAAAAAATTAGAGCTCATTGTTAATTTTCAATTATAAATAAAATACCTCATTTTTTTACATTTTTTCGGCGTTGTATCTGAATTTAAAAGGTGAGAAAACTGTGTGTTTTTTTCATGTTATAAAAATGTTGCATTATTTTTTGATGGGTAAGATAATACCCTCCTTAATGGTAAGAAAAATACACTTTACTTCTTGTTGTTTGGATCATTTAGCGTTACGGATTGGCGGCTAGTTTTTTTAAAGTATGGAAAACTCACTTAAATTAAAAATAATGTTGGCATATTTGTATAAAGCTTAATCAGACTTTATATAGGTTTCTTATATGTTAACGGCTCGCTATGTTGGTTACGTTATATGAATCGATTTTATAAAAGCTTTTTAGAACAGTATTCTTTTACTGTTGTTTCTTCCCTATTATTTCTTGTTTTGTCATCGTTTGCTCCGGCTTATGCAGCAAAACCAGTAAAGCCACCTATAGAAGAGTTTTATAAGAATCGCTACATTATTGCTGAGTTTAAAGCTCGGGCACAGGCTGGTAATGGCATAGTTACCTTAGAGAAAGTTGCAGATATTTGGGGTGAAGCAAAAACAGTAGAAACATTAAAGTTTCCCGAGCGTGAGTCAGTCAATATTCAATTAGGTGAGCAATATATTGTTGTTTACAGTTATCTCCGCAAACACCTCTTGTATCGTGATGTCATTGAAGAAAACCCTGCCGGGCCGACCATTGTCCATGGGTTGGCCGGGGCTGCTATTTATCGAGCAGATGATGCTTTGCGGTATTTATTTAGTCATCTGCAAAAAAACAAAGCAGAAGCTAATGATTCTAATAAGGTTATTGATGCAATTCTTGTTCAGCTACTAAACGAAGAAAATACTCGAGAGAGGCGTCTTGGCGCGTTTCAGTTTATGTTGAGCAGTGACTTACATAGCCAACTCAGTAAAAAGCAAGCTAAAACTTATCGTAACCTATTGAACTCCCAAGTAATGCCAGATCTAGAGCAGGAATTGTTGCTTACCTCCGCACGTGCATTGCCCAAAAAACAACGTAAAAGGTGGCTAGTTAAGCTTTGTCGGCAAACTGTTGATGAAGCTGGCGTGGAATATGATCTAACGAGCTTACTGCCTATCAAGGTAAGAACATGTGTCCGTGTTATCAGTGACAATGTTGAAGGTCAAGACACCAAAAGACTGACTTCATTATTGTATTCCAATGCACCCGGGGTGAGCAAAGCGGCGTTACGTGCTTTGTTAGTGTGGGATAACGAACAAGCAATAGAAATATTCCGTCAAGCATTAGATGGGGATAAGTCTTTGCACGTAGAAACACATCGCGTACTTACAGCGCAAATTCATGGATAAGTTGAAACGAGTTGCGTTTACCCCTTGCTGTTTTAGGTAAGTGGTTTCCAGTGAATTAAAAGAGCTTCTTCTATAGGTGATTTGCATTATAAGCATGTAGGGCGGATTTTCTGTAAACGAATTAAGGGAAAGCTACCTGTGCTTTCTCAGGGGCTTATGTCAGGGCTGTCATAAGTTTTTAAAATCAAGGATTGGTATTTTGGGACTTTAGACAAAATGAAAAGTTATTTTAGTTTTCTTTCAGCATTGCTGATAGCCGGAGCGACTGCTCAGGCCCAAGAAGCGCCAGCTTCTGACTTATCCACCACGTCAGAAAATAAACAAGTTAAGTCGGGTAAGAAGCTTAGTGCAGCAGGTTATGCCCGCACAAAAAGCTTACACGAATTACAAAAACAGATGAAGATTAATCGAGCAGCGGGTATTACTCAGAGCAGTAGCCCATCCGGAGAGATTAACGTCATTCGTATGCCTGATAATATGGTTGAAAGAGGTAAACGAAGGCAAGAGGCTCAACTACGTGAAGGTGTTCAGCTTAGCACTGCTTTTGATTTCTCGCCTACAGCTAATACGCCGACAGCTAATATCAGTGTTGAGGGGTTTTCTAATGACGACAATGCAGCTGTTAATGGCGTAAGGATTACACCACCAGATACTAATGGTGATGTGGGTTTAACACATTATGTTCAATATGTGAATTTAGGTTGGGTCTTTTTTAATAAAGACGGAACAACCGCTGGAGACCCAATGCCAGGAAACATTTTCTGGCAGGGCTTTGGTGGTGTCTGCGAAACCGAAAACGCAGGTGATCCCATTGTAGTTTATGATCATCTGGCAGGCCGTTGGCTATTCAGTCAATTCACAGGTACTTCGGTCCCTGATGGGCATCAATGTGTAGCGCTTTCTGATGGCGAAGATCCAGCTGGTCCTTATACTTTGTATGATTTTGTCGTGAGCCCCAATGGCTTTAACGATTACCCCAAAATAGGTGTATGGCCTGATGGGTATTATATGACTACTCATGAGTTTAGCCCTGGTTTTACAGGTGTTAATGTCAATATATTTGACCGTGAGGCTATGTTAGCGGGTGACCCTAACGCTAGTTTTATTCAGTTCCAAAGTATCGATAATGGTAATGCGTTTGGCGCGGAAATCGGTCATCTGGAAGGCCCTGATTTACCACCAGCCGGTACTTGTAATCGAATGGTCCATGCGACGGATGTTGAGTCCTTCGGTATTCCTGGATCTGATCGTCTTCGCATGTGGGAAGTTTGTGCAGATTTTGATGATCCAACCAGTTCAACGTTGACAGAAATAGCTAGTGTTGCAGTGCCTGAATTTGATCAAAACTTCTGCGGTTTTAGCCGCGATTGTATTGAACAGCCAGGTGCTGGTTCCCTGGATGCTCTAGCGGGTTTCACTATGTATCGTTTCAATAACCGTTATTTCCCATCTGAGGGTGTATTGAAATCTGTCGTAACGACCAATGTTGATGTGGGTAATGATAGAGCTGGCGTGATGTGGGTTGGTCTAGACATTAATCCAACGACAGGTGTTACATCTATTGGTGACAATGGTGACTTAATAGGTGTTGTAGATTTTGATGATGGGCTTAACCGCTGGATGGGCTCTGCTTCGTTGGATGCCATCGGTAATATCGGCATAGGTTATACTCGTTCGAGCTCTACTTCTTTCCCTTCTATTTACTTTACGGTTCATGAACGAGGAGTTGATGGTCCTGGCGCGGTTCAAACTGAACAGGTTTGTGTGGATGGAACGGGTTCGACAACGGGGGCAAACCGTTGGGCAGATTATGCGAGTACCAGTGTTGATCCTGTGGACAACTGTACCTTTTGGCATACCAATGAGTATGTAGAAACTACGGGCTCTTTTGAGTGGAATACGCGGGTTTGTGCGTTCACGCTAGCTTCTTGTACTAGTGATGCTCCTCCACCTCCTGTAGACGAACCTGTTGCTGATGCTGGCCCGGATCAAACCGTTGTTCGTCGTAGTAGAGTGACTTTAGATGGCTCTGCCTCTGTTGATGCAACTAGTTTTCAATGGACTCAAGTTTCAGGACCGAGCGTTCGGATTCGTCGCGCTAATCAAGCTGTTGCGAATTTCCGTGCCGGTGTTCGAGTTCGCCGTGGACAGACCGTAACGTTAGTTTTTGAACTAACGGCTAGTAGCGCTGATGGCAGCAGCACAGATACAGTGACTGTTAATGTGACTCGCTGATACGATCTATTAGTTTTTCAATACAATCGTCAAACTCTTTAGTTTGGCGGTTTTTTGATTTTAGTCTTTAAAGTTATCTTTTTATTATGACATCCATCAGAAGTTTCCCGACTTAGGTTCCAACCTTTGCCACATATAAGCGGTGTCGCTGAACATCACTATTTTCAGTCTACTTACTCACAATAGCTACCTGTTGCATAGGTAAACAGGTCTTAATACCCACAAAGCTATTAATACTCAGCTTAAATGAATGAGAATAAAGCCGTACTTAATGACAATACGAGTTTAGCAACCATGATTTGCTTTAGTTTTAGCTGATACTCATTACGCGCAGCTTAGGTTAATCAATTATTGTGTATTTGAGTAAAGTGATAGATAGAGGCTAAGTGGAAAAAATTGATGGTTTACCATCATTGGTAAGAATACGGGATTTACAACTTAAGGCGATTTATCCGTCAATCGCAATTGTACATAGTTCAATGTCTTTGAGGTTGAGCCATATTAAGGTTTGTTGATTTTCTCAGTATGTTTTTTTTGATAATAACGCTTGTTGTATTTGCTGAGTAACGTAGTGAATAACATGATGCAGCCACTTAACCAAATGAATAACAACAATATTCCTGCTGGTAAAAATATCCACAACTTGGCGGAATCAAAAAACCAGCTACCATCGTGAATAGACTCAATTGTGTCCGAGCGTCTATAGGCAACTTGAAGGATCTCGGCAGTCGACGCACTCATTTGGATTTCCCAATCGTTTTTAGACTGGATTTTGATAATGCCTTTGTTAGGGCGTATATCTAATCTATCAATATCGTCCCAATTAATGATGTTTGCTTCGGGAACTGTTGACGCAACAGCGAGTACTTGATCAAAGCTAACGGTTAACTCGCTAGTGTCTATTTTATGGGTGGAAGGTTGGATCCAATCAAATTCCTTTTTAACTTGCAACAAAACACCTGTAGCTATAACGATAAACACAGGGATTAAAATAATGAGTGCAGCCCACAAATGAAAATGACGGCTGATTCTTCGATACTGCACTATAAAGCCTTACGTTTTTAATGTCAGATGGAGGTTGTTTAGGCTTAAACAACTTGATTTTACACTGTCAAATATACAGAAAAAGGTAGGTACTTGCAGCACTTTGCAAGAGGGAGTTAACGTTTTATAAATCCTATTCAAATCGGGTTGTTTTTCTTCTCGATATAAAACAGCCCAATACTCTATCCATTCGAGTACACAATGCAGTCGTTCTCCTGTTAACCACACACTCTACTTTGAATCACGGAATAAAAAACAAATTGTTATTAGTTAGTGAAAATGGCTCCGGGCTTATTTTTACTCATTAATAAGCGAACCCTTTATATGATGGTTATATATTTACATGTAAAGAAATTTACACATTTGCATTGACATAATTTGAATCGAATAATACTTTTATTATTACTTAATTTTTTCTGTTTACATGCGTCCAACATGTTTTTTGTCCAGGAATCAGTGGTTTAAGTGCCTAGTAAAGCTGACTTTATAGGCCGCATCACTCAATGCTTTGAATTGATGACTTTATGTGTCCCGTAATTTCCTAATAATTCAAACTAACAAATGGAATAAAATATGTCCAAATTAAAAATGAAAGGGCTAGCAACAACACTGCTAGCTATACCGCTTTGCTTACCGCTGAGTGCTTACGCGCAACAACATCACGAAAAGCTTTCCCTAAAATTGCAAAGCCGATTGTCGACAACAAGCCTGAATGAGTCAGTCACACTTTTTATCTATTTTAAAGATAAGGGGGGAAATATTGAACAAAAGTTATTAGCTGCTAAGAATGCATTGTCACCAAGTGCTCTTCAACGAAGAATGATCAACCGAGGTGTTGATGATGTTGTCAGCTTTGCGGATATACCGGTTAATCCAGTTTATCTTAATGTTGTTAAGAAAGAAGTCTTGAAAGTAAGGCATGAGTTAAAATCACTTAATGCAGTCTCTGTAGAGGCAACGTCTGCGGCAATTCAGCGAATTTCAACGTTTGACTTTGTGGAGAGGGTGGAACTTGTCAATGCTATTAAACGCGAACCAGAACCACAAATACCGATAAATGCTAGAGCTCTGGATGGTGGACTAGATGCAAATTTAAGTGCATTGAATAATGCGCAGGCCCTTAATTATGGTGCTTCGTTTACTCAAAATAACCAAATAAACGTCCCAGCAGTACATGACTTAGGTTATGACGGAAGCGGTGTTGTTATTGCTGTTTTCGATGGCGGCTTTAACCGTTTGACACATGAAAGCTTTAATCAAACGAATATTGCGGGGACTTGGGATTTCGTCAATGGAGACAGTGACGTTGGTGATGGGTCTGACCAAGGTACTGGTTCCCACGGCACGAATACACTGAGCGCTGTCGGCGGCTTTAGTTCAGGTGATCTTATTGGTCCTGCTTATGGTGCGACTTATTATTTAGGAAAAACGGAAAACACTGAGTCAGAGCTACATGTAGAGGAAGATAATTGGTGTGCCGCAGCGGAATGGGCTGACACAAATGGCGCTCAAATCATTACCAGTTCTTTAGGTTATACAAACTTTGACTCAGGTACAGATTATTCACCCAGTGATATGGATGGTAATACAACGGTCATTACTCGATGTGCAGATTTGGTTGCTCAAAACGGGATTGTAGTGATTAATTCTGCGGGTAATAGCGGCGCAGGCTCTGGTAGTAATACCTTAGGTGCACCTTCCGATGGTGATTTTGTTTTAGCTGTCGGCGCAGTAACGTCTTCGGGGTCGCGTTCATCTTTTAGCTCGGTAGGGCCATCAGCTGATGGTCGTATTAAGCCTGATGTCATGGCGATGGGATCAAGTGTGAGGGTTGCGAGTGCAACGTCGAATACCGGGTATTCCAGTGTTAACGGGACGTCATTTTCATGCCCTTTAACGGCAGGTGTTGCAGCTTTAGTGCTTGAGTCTAACCCTAGCCTGACAGCAACTGAAGTGAGGGATATCTTGCGTAATACGGCTGACAGGGCTTCGTCTCCCAATTCATCTTTTGGGTATGGGATCATTAATGCATTGGCCGCGGTTGAAGCTGCTGGTGGGGGTTTAGCACCTACAGCATCATTCAGCTTCTCTACTGATGAATTATCTAACACAGCTAATTTTAGCAGTACTTCTACTGATTCAGATGGCTCGATAGTGTCATATGCTTGGGATTTTGGTGACGGTCAAAGCGCTTCCCTTGCAAGCCCAAGCCATACCTACGCTGCAGAAGGTACTTATAACGTAACCTTAAGCGTGACTGATAATGATAATCTAACGGATTCATCCACTCAATCAGTGGCGGTACCTCTAGTTAACCTCAAAACGGTGGGTAATACGACTATCTTTGGTAGTAACACGACCACGGCTAATCGCAGAGCGATGCCATACACCATGCCTGAAGACGGTACTATCATCAGCGTAAGTATGCATCACCAGGCAGGTGGTGGAGATATGTTGCTGGGTGTTTACGCGGGTGAAGGTAGCCCTAACAATTTGCTCGGGGTCACGGCTGTTACATCTGTTAATGCAAGCACTGATTGGCAAACCATTGACCTTGTTAATGGTGTGACTGCGTCTGCTGGTGAGACGATTTGGTTGGCGTGGGTTTACGAATCAAACCCTGGTATCAGTTATCAAACAGGTACTCCTGGTAGAGTAGATGCTGGAACAACTTGGCCCACGGGTATGCCCTCTGCTTATGGTGCAAGTACGCAAGCGGATTTCATTTATTCAATTTACGCAAGCTATACACCAACAACTACAGAACCTCAGATTTGTGATGTGGATGAAACTTTTGAATCCGGAACTGCTGGGTGGACAAATGATCCAGCGAGTACGTGTTCTACGGGCTCATTTATAGTGGGTACACCCACAGAAGTGGTAAGTAGTGGTGTTACCACTCAACTAGCCGGTGCTCATGGTGGTAGTAATGCATTGTTCTCAGCCGTGAATACCAGTGCAGGAGCTAATGATGTTGATGGCGGAAACTGTATTGTTAATTCGCCTGCGTACGCAGTGACTCAAAACTCTACTGTCTCAATCCAGTATTATCATGGTCAACGTGATTCAGGTGGTGATGCACAGGACTTTTTCAGACTAGAAATGTCGACAGATGGTGGTGCTAACTATACCTCTATGGCTTCAATCGGTGATGTCTCAACTAATGCTAGCTGGACCGAGGCGACAGCAAGCGTGCAAGCTGGCGAACAAGTGCAGTTTCGGATTCAGGTGTCTGACGGCACGGCAAGCGGTGATTTAGTGGAAGCGGGTATAGACGATGTTTCAATCTGCGCGCGATAATTCTTGAGGAAATAAGTCTTTTTTATGGTGTTTATGCTTAACCGTATAGGCTCCTCAGTTATTACAAATAAACCCTTGCTCTCGTGAGTAGGGGTTTTTCTTTATGGTTTGTAATACCATACATTGTCACTGAACTTGGGTGAAGAAAGCATAGAAGGACCGCACGATGTTTTTGTGTCTAGCTTGGTATTAATTGAAAAAGCCAACCTTGGCTACTCTGAAGCTATTTACTTATCTGAATTATCCATTCAACTATCTAATTTATTTGTATAAATTAAAGATTGGCTTGTTTTATGCCCAAAATCATCAACAGGTTTGTGTAATGATGATTCGCTTATATTTGCCAAAAAAAATACCCAGCCGATACAATTACTTAGATGTTTCTGGTTAAAAAATATACAATTGTCATGGATATTCGCATCCCATACCGTTATTCTTTTAGCTCGTGGTGCGTATGTTAAAGACTGCGGTAAAGGAAGCGGGATTGAATAACCAAAAGTGAGTCGTATATAAAAGCTCGTTTCTGGACATTGTCATTCAACATTAAACAATCATTATTATTACAATACTGTATTTTTCTTTTTCCACATTAACATATCACGTGCCAGTTTACTTGTGCGCTTGTGATGTCTCGAAGCGCTTGAACAGTTTGCTAAAACAATAAGCCTGAAATGCGGTACAGGCATAATAAAACTAAAAAAGATCTTATTATGGATATTAAACTTATTTTAGTGGTAGAAAATCGAATTTATCGAGAAGGTATTTATCATTTTTTGATGCAAGGGCATGACATTGATGTGCAATCCGTCTACCCAAATTGTGAAACAGCCAAGAAAAACATTCTCACTTGCTATGCTGATGTTTTGGTTATGAATTATCACATGTCTGATGCTATGGTTATGTTGCAAGAAGTTAAACAGCAAAAACCTAGCTTGAAAGTGGTGATGTTAACTCACGGTAATGATGCTGAGTTAGTGTCGACTTTTGCTTTCGCCGGAGTCGAAGGCGTGATTACCGATAATGACAGTATGCATGATCTGAAACAGTGTATTTTTAGTGTCTACTCCGGTCACTTGTGCTATCCGGCGAATAGTTACGCTGTCGTCCAACAATCTATCTCATCGTTAAATGGATTGTCTACACAGGACATAGCGGAAGAAAACAATTTAACTTTACGTCAAACAAAAGTGATGCATTTAGTCGAGCAAGGTTATTCTAATAAAGAAATCGCACGTATGCTTAGCATTGAATTATGTACAGTTAAAAATCATGTACATCATATACTTGATAAACTTCATGTTAAAAATCGATGTGAAGCCGCGTCTGTGTTCAGGCGAAGCGTTGGACAATACGCTTAGTATTTCGCACTAACTTCAATTATGAAACCAGCATTCGCTGGTTTTTTTGTACTTGTTAATCTCCAAGGTACCTCAGAGCACTCTCTTAAGCGGTAATAGAATCCTTCGCTTAGAGCTCCGAAATCAATGGAATTGTCGCCGAAAAATAGGCAGGCGGCTATATAAGTGACGGCAAAATGCAACAGGTTGATTCTTTAGGTTCATGTTTGTAAACCCATGAAGCTTGCTATGAACCTAAAATAGTCCCAAGGGTTTATTCAATCCCTTCTCATCTTGTACAAAGCTCTAACGTACGTGAATTTTATTTGGCTAAACCATTTAGTTGAAGCCATGGTTACCAACAATGAAAATAAATGACCAAGCCGCATTCAAACATGGAAGAAGAGAAATTTAAGTGAGCGCTCATACTATTATTAATGATGTGACCCTTGAGCTACGTCGTCGCATATTTACGGCGATGAATAGCGCTGTGGGGGTGACGTTAGGGTTTACCGATGAAACCAATAATATTGTGTTGGAGCCACCGCATGACACGCCAGATAGCGGTACGAGAATGTCATTGTACCTATACCATATTGGTATAAATAATGAGCTGCGCAATCAGCGAATGTTAGCACAACCAGGCCGAGACGATGAGCTTAGGTTGTCCCCATTACCTCTTGAACTCAAATACTTAGCTACCCCAGTTGATGACGAAGAATCTAATCAACTGATTATGGGTCGACTACTCCAATTTGTTTACGACAGTCCCTATATCGACAGCATTGCTAATCAACCTCTTGGTGACAGTTTTGGTGGTGCGAGCCGAATTTTACGTATCGTGCCTGATTTGCTTAATGTTGAGCAACTCTCACAACTTTGGAATGCCTTTAATCAACCCTATCGATTGTCATTAGCTTTTCAGATAGATGTTGTTGCCATCGATTCTGCTATTTCTCCTGTTGTTGCCCCAAGAGTGACCGATTTATTAGCTGTTGCTGGTAGCGCTGTGGCTAATAATAGCGAGCGTGCTTGATGCAAGCATTACGTGGTATTGAATTAGGGACCAATATTCAGGCATTAATTGTACTGCAAGTCAGCGATGCCATATCGGGTGCGGCCATTGAACGCGCCACTGATTTATATACTTCTGTACGTTATCCAGGGGAAGTCGATTTCAATCCTTTCCCAGCAGCAATGCGCAGCATAGCGGGTGGCTATTTTGCTTATATAGGCAGTGCATCCGCGGTATTCCCCAGCGGCCTTAATCCGGCGGACAACATTGAATTTCGTTTCGATGTATTTGCCACCGGTTACAACAGTTTTCAAAATACTCAGGTGATCAATGCCGCTTCCATTACTCCTGTTAGCACTACTATTACCTCTTTGAACTCTTTCAACTATAGCGTTGACGCGATGTTAGTGGACGCCCCGGTAATACAACAAAATATCAGCTTGCAGCCCAATCCCGTTGGTTTGCAGGGCTCTGTTATAGATGACAACGATTTTTCTATCCCTATTGCTGGGGCCAGTATACGTGTTATCGAACCCGCAGTTGAACCTGCGGTTATTAGTGATGCGCAAGGGCGATATCGCATAAACACCTTGCCAGTGGCAGCAAACGTTACCTTGGAAATAGACAACCTTGGCGACGTGACAACAGTTCAACATTTGGTTGATTTTGCCACCCCTTTAAATACTCGAATTATTAGTTTAAACGGATAGGAGACGAACAATGGAGTACCTTGCCCCCGGTGTTTACGTTGAGGAAGTTTCTTCAGGTAACAAACCTATTGAAGGCGCCAGCACCAGCACTGCTGGAATGGTAGGCGTGACCCAACGTGGTCCAGTCAATGCACCCACATTAGTGACTAGTTTTGGTGATTTTAATCGCCTTTTTGGTGGTTTGCTGGACCATCGAACATTCACCGAAAATCGAGATGCCTTGCCCTATGCTGTGCAAGGCTTTTTCAACAACGGTGGTCAACGAGTTTATGTCTCGCGCATTATTGGTCCTGCGGCTACTCATGCCCAAGCGAATGTGTATGCAGCGCCTGTTGCAAATTCAGCGCAAACTGGTTTAGCTGAACGTGGTACCGCTGGTGGCAATACACTGGTGGTTGACGATGACAGTAATATCGCCGCCGCTGATGAATTGCTGTTAGCAGACGATGTACGTTCCGAATACGTCACGGTAGATGCCGCGCCAGTAAGTAACGACACCTTGCGCTTAAGTGCAGGTGTTCGCCTAGCTGTCACGACAACCAATGTCGTCACAACGCAAACATTAACGGCAGGCGCTGATTTAACCGCAGATATTACGGCAGATATGCTAGCTGACGGCGGTTTGATTATCGACCCAGCAGTAGAAGCGACACTAACTGCCGGGCAGGTCATTGAAGTGGCTGATACCGCTAATGCCGGTGCAACGGAATACGTCACCATTACGGCTAATGCCAGTGCTGCATTTGACGAAGTTGGTTTGTTATTCGACCACCCTGTGGCAACCACCAGTATGCGTATCATGACGATGGCAGATGCTGCCGCAACTGACACCCTAAGTGCAGATTCTGCTGTAGACGATAACTTACTTGACCTAGATTCAAGTGCAGGTTTTGCTGTCGGCGATGTGGTGCAGATCAACGGCGCTGAATTTGCTGTTGTCACCGGTGTGCCGAGCACAGTTACCGTGACTACCAATTTAGTGAACAGTCATGCAGTCGGTGTGGGCATCTTTAAACAAGTTCCCATGTTGAGTATCCGTGCGCACTACCAAGGCTTGTGGGGTAACTCCGTTAGAGCGAATATCAGACCTACCCATCTACTAGAAACCTCAGTGACCAACGATGCAGACATTGGCGATACTGTGGTAGTGCTAGACGCTATCTTTGGTTTGAGCAGTGGCAGCCATGTGGCGTTTTCTGATGGTAGCAACGTGCTGGAAACCTTGCAGGTTAGTGATGTTAATCGAGCAACTAATGAAATCACTTTTACCTCTGCTTTAACGGTCGATGTACCGGCTGCCAGTGTGGCAGCATCAAAAGAATATGACCTGATCGTTGAACGCTTAGAAAACGACAAAGTGATGGATGTTGAAGTGTTTGAAAACCTAGGCATGCATCCCGGACATAACCGCTACGGTCCAAAAATTGTGGGGAGTTACAATCGAGGCAGTGGTATTGCCACAGACTCAGGCGAATCAGACCTCGTCAGGTTATCGGATTTGAGTGTCGACAATTTAGGTGATGATGTCGTTGCTTTAGTCCCTAACAGAGCCTCTGATCTGTCAGATCTTGTACCCAGAATGCTCAGTAACGGCACTGATGATTTAGACAATATTACCGATCTCACTTACATCGGGTCAGTACTGCCGGGTGCTCGTAGCGGTATTCATAGTCTAGAGAATGAAGAAAGCATTAGTATGGTTGGTGTGCCGGGGCGTACAGATGTCAGTCTGCAAAAGGCGCTCATTGGCCATTGTGAACGCATGCGTTATCGCTTTGCTGTGATCGAAACCCCTAGAGACAGCAACCTGCCTGCAGCAATTACTCATAGACAGAATTACGACACAACCCGTGCTGCAATTTACCACCCCTGGTTAGTGATTCCCGATTTATTTGGCGAACGAGGTGACTTGTTGCGGGTTGCGCCATCAGGTCATGTTATGGGTATTTATGCACGAACTGATACCACACGCGGAGTATGGAAAGCACCTGCCAATGAGGTAGTGCGCGGTATTTTGCAGTTCGAAAGCGCCATCACCAAGGGCGAACAAGATATTCTCAACCCCATCAATGTCAATGCCTTCAGAGACTTCCGTACCGCAAATCGAGGTTTACGTTTGTGGGGTGGCCGCACGCTAAGTAGCGATTCGTCTTGGAAATATGTCAGCGTACGTAGGTTGTTCTTGTTCTTAGAACAATCCATTGAACGAGGATTGCAGTTTGCAGTATTTGAACCCAACAACGAAACCTTATGGGCCACGGTTAAGCAATCAATTAGTAATTTCTTAATTAGTGTTTGGCGTGACGGAGGATTAGAAGGGGTCACAGAAGAAGAGGCTTTCTTCGTTAACGTTGGCTACAACGTCACCATGACTCAAACCGACATAGACAATGGTCGCTTAATTGTAGAAGTCGGGGTAGCCGCGGTTAAACCGGCCGAGTTCGTCATTATCCGCATTGGTCAAAAAACCCGTGAAGCGACGGCATAACCTGAGTCTAAGTTACTTAATAGTAAGGAATAAATAATGGAAAATCCGATATTGCAGTATAACTTTTTGCTTGAACTAGACGGCACCTCCGATGCAGTAGCTGGATTCACCGAGGTGAGTGGCATCAGCATGGAGACTGACGTAGTGGAATACCGTGAAGGTTCAGACACCGCCACCGTACGCAAGTATCCGGGACTACGTAAGCACGGCGACTTAGCATGCAAGCGTGGCTGTACCACTAACATGGAGTTATGGGAGTGGCGTAAAACCGTTATCGATGGAATGACTGAACGAAAGTCAGGCGCCATCGTCATGCTCAATGAAGCTCGTCAACCCACACTAAGGTGGGAGTTTTCTGAAGCGTGGATTTCAAAGTACGAGGGCCCAGCATTGAATTCTACAGCCAATGAAACCGCAGTAGAGTCGATTGTTATGGTCGTGGAAGACATCCGCTTAGTCGCGGCATAACCTAAACTCTGGAGTGATGGACTAATGCAAGGATCTGTGGCACCGGGGGTGTATTTTGAACCTCTGCAACCTTCCCAACTGATTGGCGACTTATTGCGTAGCGATATTGCCGGTTTTATGGGCTATGCCAGCAAAGGTCCGGTTGCGTTGCCCGTGCGTATTGAATCTTGGCGACAGTATCTCAGTATTTTTGGCGATCCTATCGAGATAGGTCATTTGGCACCTGCCATTAAGGGTTTTTTTGAAAATGGAGGCGTTACTTGTTACGTCTTGCGCATTGTTGATGGCAATGCGCAAGAGGCGTCTCGCTTACTAGAGGTTAATCGCTTAGGTTTAGATGGTGAGCCTGACAAGCTTTGGCGAGCCAATGCTTCATTCCGAGTTAGTGATATTGTCACCAGTGAAGAAGTGGCTAATCAAGTACCAGACTCCGCAGTTTTACAAAATTTTAGACCCGGCGAAGTCAATATACCTTTGCCCAATCCAGGATTTTGGGGCAATGCCTTAAGCATGTCGATTAGTCGTAGTTCCCGTTTAAGCACTCAAATAAACGGCGTATTTGATGAAGGCTTTGGTAGTTTTGTGGATAGCCTAGTTGGCTTAGAACAGCATTCCATTGTTGAGTTAAGTCAAGATCAGGTTCTTGGTAACGGCACAACCGCCAGAGTACCAAAAGTAGTCGCTATACAAACTGTAGACAGGTTACGTCAAAGTATTACTTGGCAAGAATCACTACTCGGTGGGACACATCCGTTTCTCGCAGATTTGCCTATCCGATTAGACACCGTTGAATTTGATGTAAAGGTTGAGTTCGAAAACAAACAGGTAGAATTTTTTCAGTGGCTTAGTCCACACCCATCGCACTCATTAAGTCTGCATACTGTACTAAGAAGAGAAAGCCAGTTTGTTAATCTAGCGTTCACTGAGAATGTAGATTGCGATTGGTTTGATTCAGCCTGCTGGCCAAAAGCGGTTGATAGAGCACAACTGGGGTCAGGTAACGATGGTTTGTCTGAAATTGACGCCACACATTATCTGACTGCAATAGGCGAATTATCAAAAGTTAGCGAAATAGCCATAGTAGCCGCCCCGGATCTCGTATTGGGTACTGACGTTGTTAGCATTCCAGCTAGCCTATTGACGCCGAAATCTATCGATTGCAGTGACTTGAGTCCGCCCAAATTGGGACAAGTGCTTGGTCTTATCAGCGATGGAGAGCAATCGTTAGCTAATGTGTTAGTGGTTGACGCGCAAAGTGGACAATTGGTTAAAAGCGACATCAATGGTGAGTTCTCCCTTATCAACCTTGATATTAGCTTACGGACTTTACGTTTTGAAAAGTCTGGTTTTAACAACGAAGAGCGACAAGTGTTCAGCAGCATTTCTAATGGCGTTGCTGAATTTACTATGGAGCCCTTGGCGCAACCGCGTAGACTAACTGAACTGGAAATCTTAGAAGTCCAGCGCGCGATGCTCAATCCCTTTCAGCTAGGTCGTTATCGGGTTGCGTTGTTGGACGCGCCAAGTCACTCATTAAAAATAGAACAAATACGTAATTGGCGAGCCAAGGTTGGTGATTCAGATATTGGTGCGCTGTTGTATCCTTGGATTTCTGCTCCTCATCCAACCTCTGCAACGGCTGCCAGTGTTGAGTTACCTCCCAGTGGACATATTGCTGGTGTGATGGCTCGTATGGACTTGGCTCAAGGGCCTCATCGCGCCGCGGCCAACATAAAATTACGCTACGCCAAAGGTGTTACGCAAAACTTGAACGATATTCACCTTGGTATATTCAATCCCGAGGGAATAAGTGCCATTCGCAGTTTATCTGGACAAGGGTTACGGCTCTTTAGTGTGCGCACGTTAAGCTCAGATGCTCAGTGGCGGTATTTACCGGTAAGGCGCCTCATTCTTGCGTTATCAAAAACCTTAGAAACGGCCTTGCAGTGGGTGGTGTTTGAAAACAACACCACCATGTTGCGTCAAGCCGTGATCTTGAATGTGCAAACCTTACTGAATAGGTTGTGGCGAGCTGATGCATTAGCTGGAAGCAGCGCTGATGCTGCATACCGAATTAAATGTGATGAAGACAACAACCCGCCAAGCATCCGCGATCAGGGCAAGTTTCTATTAGAAATAGCCGTTGCGCCGTCTGTACCTTTTGAGTTTATTCGCATTCGCTTAGGGCGCACGTTAGATGCACTTGAGGTCACAGACTAATGGCTATCGACAACAATCTACTTGGGCCGTATCCCGCATTTAACTTTTATATAGCGCTGATAGACACCAGCAGTGCGTTTTCGACATTGACTAGCGGTGCGAGCGGGTTTTTATTAGGTGGTTTTGCCGAATGCTCAGGCCTAGATGCGAGTCTAGAGATAGAAGAATTTAAAGAAGGTGGCGTGAATGACAGAGTGCATAAATTTCCCACCAGAAGCACATTTTCTAATGTGAGTTTAAAGCGTGGCGTTGGTTTTGGTGAAGACTTGTGGCTTTGGTACGAAGAGTTCCTCAATGGAGAGGGTACTCGTCGTAACGGCCTCATTGTACTAGCCAATGAGTTGCGGGTGCCCATTAAAATCTGGAGTTTCGAAAATGGCATTCCAATCAAGTGGTCTGGACCTTCGCTCAATGCCAGCACCAGCGCGTTGGCGATCGAAAGTATTGAAATAGCGCATGAAAAACTGACGCTTACCATGTCACCCGGTAAGGCGTTAGACGGACTTATTAGCGCAGTTATTTAAATTGTACAAACAAGCATTCGCGTGGGTGCCGGGTATGTAAGGTAATTAGAGGAGAGTGATATGGCAGATGTAAGAATAAACCAAGTAGATACCGATATTCGTGTTGCAGACATTGACGCTCTTATGTCGCCTCAGGTGATGGAGCGCCTAATTCAGGCAGTAAAAATGCGCCTGCAACAAGAACAGACTATGCAGAAAGTGGCTGATGACGACAGACGTTTAGTTGAAGGAGCGTCGCGTTAATCATGGCTAAAATGAGCTTTCAAAAACTTGACCACGCTAAAAGCCCCATTGGTGATGCGCTTGAGGTCAGTTACAACCCGAGCGAGCTAGCCTTTGCGCAAACTGCCAACTATGCCGATATTAATATCCCTGGCTTGGATGCACCGATACTACAGTTCGTGCGGGGCAGCACTGAAACGCTTAATTTAGAACTGTTTTTTGATAGCACAGAAAACGGTACCGGCGCTAAGGCTGAACCTGTTACCACCAAAGTTGACCCGTTTTATCAGTTGGTCAGAATATCAGGTGACTTACATACACCACCCCTAGTGCGTGTGGTATGGGGAGCACATTTTCCCGGTTTACGTAATGACCAAAGCGTCAGGCCTATCCCAGCATTTGATTGTGTGGTGATTTCTTGTAACCGCAAATATACCTTGTTTAATGCAGACGGCGTGCCGCTCCGAGCAACGGTCACATTGGCATTGAGAGAATACCGAACGTTAGAAGAACAGCTTAATGCGCTCAATTTACAATCGTCCGATCATACGCGTTTACATGTCGTCCAAGAAGGAGAAGATCTGCCCCTAATCGCATACCAAGCCTATGGAAAGCCTTCTTATTGGCGAGTGGTCGCCGATGCCAATCACATTCTTGATACACGTGCCTTGCAAGCTGGCGCTGTGTTGTCATTGCCACCGATTGTGTGACTGCAATGGCACAGCCTATTTATCTTAACGAGAATTTCCTAGCCCCGCAGTTTTTAATTAAGCTGCAAGGGCAAAACTTGGGTAACGAAGTGGTTAAGGATGTGTTGCAGGTGTCTTATAAAGACGACTTGGAAAATCTCGATTCCTTCGAATTTACATTGCATGACTGGGACCCGTTAACCGGTACGACCAAATACAGCAGCCCGTATGATGAAAGCGGCAGCCTGCGTAAAATCAGTGGGACAGACTTTGATGTACCTAACTTTGAGCCCGGTGCCAGAGTCGATTTGCACATGGGCTATTACGGTGCTGATATCCCGCCACTAATGATGACCGGAAAAGTCGCCTCTGCCTCTGTTAGCTTCCCGGCTAGCGGCACGCCAATACTGACAGTGCGTGTCCTTAACTTATTGTTTGATCTACAGCGCACCCAAGAAAACCTCACCTTCGAAGGTAAAAAACCGACTGAAATCGCGCAAGAAATTGCTACTAATTTAGACATTGAACTGGTTAGCGAACCCGGTGAAGAACAGGTTATCCCTTTTGCCGGTATGAACAGCGAATACCCCATTCTATTTCTATCGAGGTTGGCCAGAAAACACGGCTACGATTTGTTTGTTGACGTAGAAGATGAAGATAACCCTAAATTGTTTTTTGGCTTACGCCAAAGTGTGCAAGAAGAACTGGAGCTTGAATGGGGTAAGTCATTGATCCAATTTACGCCGGTACTTAAAACCAAAGAGCTGAAAGAAAAAGCCATAGTACGAGGCTGGGATCCACTACAAAGCGGCGCAGAACGTAATATCGAAGGGGAGGCAACGTGGGCTGACCTCGATATTGACATGCCTGACAGCAAGCTACTTGAGCAAATAGAATTTGCTGCAGAAAACGCCATTGAAGAAATCACCGAGCAACCTGTTTCTAGCCAACAAGCGGCTGAGGAATTAGCTAAAGGTGTGTTGCGCAGAATTATACAGCAAGTGATAACCGGCAGTGGCTCAACCATAGGCACACCTAAATTGAGAGCTGGTTCTCGTATTACCGTAAAAGGTTTAGGTAATCGTTACTCTTATCAATACTTAGTCTTCGACAGCACCCATAAAATTGATGGTAGTGGTTATCTCACTGACTTTAGTGCGCGCATGGAGGTGGTCAGTGGTTGATACCAAACGAGTACCTGGCGTCGTGGTTGGCATAGTCAAAGACTTAGAAGACCCTGAGAGCATGGGCCGTATTAAAGTGACTTACCCTTGGCTTGGGGGTGAACCAGAAAGTGCATGGTGCAGACTGGCTACGCCAATGGCTGGTGAAGAACATGGTTTCTACTTTGCGCCAGAAGTAGGCTCTGAAGCTCTCATTGCTTTCAATCAAGGCAACTTTGATGAGCCTTGCATCATAGGGTACATGTGGAACAAGGATACACCGCTGCCAGGCACTGATTTACCGCAAAGGATTATGAAAAGTGTCTCTGGCAATCTGATTATTCTAGACGACACAGACGGCGATGAAGGCATTCGTATTGAGGATAAACATGGCAATAGCATTGTCATGAATCAAGATGGGATAGCGATTACCAGTGCCAGCAAAATTTCAATAGAAGCCAGCGGCGAATTAAAAGCTGTGGGCGACCCGATACAGTTGAATCCCTGATGAATCCTAGAAACCGCAGTAGACCGCTACAAACGAAGGATAGCATTATGACTAACATAAATATTTCATTAATGTCTCAGCTCACTCTTTGGATGAACATGCTACAGGGTTTGAGGTTGGTTAAAAACAGCGGGTACTGCGTTATGAATTTTGTAAATGGAACAACCATTTACTGCAATTCATGCCTTGTCCTCACTGTTTTTTCCTGCGCCGCAAACCCTGTTCCACCGCGGATTCTAGGATGAAAACATCATTCCCAACAGATACCGGGTTCAGCGGCTTATATTTAAATGGGTATCGCCGTAATCCGTCTACTGCCAACGAGCAATTGGTGGGGAGTGTCGTGGTTAAACGCAATTATCAGATTAATGGCAATCAACTAGTGCCTTTGGATGATTCCGTCGGTGTCAGAGTGACTGATGAATTGAAGCTGCCAGGAGAAGCGACGCAAATAGAGTTACCAGAACCTGACGAAGGATGTGAAGGCTGCTTATCTCGATACGAGCATGATATTGCTGTGTATAAGCCGTTAGCTGATTTAATCGTCATTGATGATTATATTGTTTCTCGTAACTACCAAGTTTCAGTGCAAGCTGCTGGTGGAACAAGCCAGCTTTGGTTTAATCGAACCATACAGTCACCCCAACCAGAGCCACCTGATCTTGATGCGGCAGAACATGTGTTTGGCTGGATCCCAAGAGGTGGCAGCGTTCGTGAGGGTGAAGGGGAACTGCAAATTACGTTGCCTGACACGGATATCGAAGTGTCTGATACGGCCATTGACGTGCCTGATATGAGTGATTTCAATAATCGTTTTTTTAATGGTTATCGTCGTGACTTTGCGCAACCTGGTTTTCCGCAAAGCCAATTCCAAGCCGGTGCCAACATTAGTATGACGCGCACCTTACTTGACGGAACCGAGAGCACCAACCTATTTGATTTTGATTTAGGGCAAGAAAGTATCAGTGCTAACTTGTACCTGTATTCAGGTCGTGGGCCCGACGAAGAGCGTTATTGGTGTGTAGAACGCCCTATAGATTTTCGATTAGATACCTTGGTGGTTACACCGTCGCGAAACAACGCGTATTTAGTATGGAGGGGCGTGTGGAATTACGCACAATACCCCACAAACAACTACCGCAAACTCGATGTCATCGCACAAGGAGTCTCCAATGGCTAAACCCATTGCGCTCGCTAAAGATATTGCATTTGCCTTCCCAAATGTGTGTCCAACCACGTTTCCACCGGCTCCGCCTGTGCCTATTCCGTATCCCAGCATCGCGCAGCTTAGTGATGCGACGCCGGTGTCTGATACCGGTAAGGCGTTGTTTGTTAAAGGCACGCCCGTGCTGTTAGAGGATTCGGAAGTGGCGCAAACCTCGGGCGATGAGCCTGCCGATCCCGGTACTAAATCTAGAGTTTGTACCATGACACAAGCTAGCGGATCAGTGTTTTTTGGTGGCATAGGCATAGTGCGTTTTGGGGATACAACGGCACAGAATCAAGATAATGCCGTCGGTATGGTGCTGTCTGCTGAGCCATCTGTGTTGGTGGGTGATTGATATGGCAGAGTTTCTCGGTAAAGGTTTTAGGTTTCCTATCAGACTTAACGGTAGTGGCAGTTTGTCCTATGTAGAAGGTGAGCAAAGTATTGCCCAAAGTATTTGGATAGTCATAAGCACGCCTTTACGTTCACGCATTATGGAGCCGGAGTTTGGCTGCAATATTCATGACTATTTATTTGCACCCAATACACCCAATACAGTGGCGGCTATTGTTCAAGGCGTACAGCGCGCATTAGTGAGGTTCGAACCACGCATTGATGTATTGGACGTGCAGGCCGCATCACACCCTGATGCCCCGAATGCATTGATGGTGAATGTGGATTATCGGGTAAGAGCCAACAATGCGATGCACAACTTGGTTTACCCATTTTATCTCAATGAGGGAGCAGCTTAATGTCTTTACAAGCCCCTAACCTTGATTCACGCACCTTTGATGATTTAGTTAAAGAAGCGCGTGAGCGTATACCGCGTTTTACCCAAGAGTGGACCAACTTTAACGATGCCGACCCGGGCATGACCCTGGTTAAACTGCATGCTTGGCTGACTGAAACCCTGTTGCATGAAGTTAATCGCTTACCCGAACTGAACTACATTAAGTTTTTGCAGCTGATTAATATTACCCCCAATCCTGCTCAAGCTGCGACCACCGAGTTGCAATTTATCCTGAAAAAGCTTGATGCGACAACTGACCCATTGAAGATTTTTATCCCTAAAAATGCTCAAGTTGAAGCCGATGATCCTGATTTGACTAGTCCGGTTATTTTTGAAACTGAGCGTACCTTGGTTGCCCTTAATGTGGCAATAGCAACTGTTATTACCAGCAACGACACGTTGAGCGTGCAAGCACGTTCATTAGTAACCAGCTTTGATCAGAAAAAAGCGGTAGCCACTGTAGATGATAGTTTTTATCCTTTTGGAGAGAACCCGCTTGTAGGGCGCGAATGTTTAATCGGGTTGCTGTTGCGACCTAATCGCAAGAAAGATACCGATTATAGTCAGGATGTATTCCCTACAGGAGAGCTAGATTTAGCCGTCAGTGCGGTTGAAGTTTATGAGCAAGATCAGCTCGGTGAAACTGTTACTGGTCCGGTGGGACATCAATGCTTGTTGCCACATGAGTTAACTGAGCAACAGCAAGTGCTTAAGTGGCAAGTCTATGTGGGTAGCGTTCATGCCACTGAGTTTACTGACAACTCTGCAGGTAATGGCAGCTGGCAGACGCTGTATCCACCTACTGATGATAGCGCTGCTTTATCACGAAGTGGGCACTTACCTCTCACCATTCCACAAGATATATCGCAGGTCAGCTTGTTAGCTTTACCTCGTGCGTTTTGGTTAGAAATGGGTTTGAAGAAACCACCAACAACTGGCGTTGAGCTGCTTAACGATCTACTCGATACAGAACTTAACTTCACCGTGGACAATGTTAAAGAGATTGAATGGGAGAATATCGTACCTGCTTCCATAGACAGCGCCGATATTCAAAGTGCTTGTGACAATGTTAGTAGTTTACACTCGTTATTGTTGCTCGTTGTAAACGATATTCAAGTTAACCAAATCCCGCTGGAAACTCTACTTGAGGGCGACTTTGGTTACAGCGCACCAGCAGTACCTGAACATGCAATGGCATGGCTTAGAGTTACTGTGATTGATACGAGTTATCAAGCAGCTTTGCTCAACGGCTTCTTTATCAATCGAGTGCCGGCAACCGCAGCAGTCACCCGTATTGAAGAGATTTTAGGCACGTCAGATGGCCGCCCTGCACAGACCTATGGTCTGGCGAAGACCCCTGTTTATTTTGAACCTAGCTCTCTCAATTCGCCTAGCGCCAGTACGCCAGATCTTGAACTAGACGTCATTGAAGGCCAACAAGTTGAACGCTGGCAGCGAGTGGATGATTTTGGTGCCACCCAAATAGACAGTTTTAGCAAAGTCTATCGATTAGATCCGGTCAATGGCGTGGTGATTTTTGGTGATGGCATCAACGGGCGTATTCCCGTAGCAGACGCGCAAATTAAGGCTAAGCGTTATCGTTATGGCGGTGGTGCACAAGGTAATGTCGCGGCAGGTACGGTAACTAAACTTAAAACCAGTTTAACCCAAGTTGATGGTGTGACTAATCCTAGATCAGCAACGGGCGGCAGCGAAGCTGAAACGTTAGATGAGGCTAAGCTAAGAGCCCCACAACAACTAAGAACACGCGAGCGAGCAGTCACCTCAGAAGACTTCGCCTTTTTAGCTGAACACACACCGGGCGTGGTAATCCATACGGCATTTGCGTTACCGCAAACAGCGTTACATCCGACGAGTCATGATTTTATTCCGACTCAAGGGGCGGTTACCGTTGTTGTGCTACCCGCTAACGTTGAGCAGGCTATGCCTGAGCCAAGTGAAGGTCAATTAGACGCCGTATGTGCACATCTTAATAGTCGCAGACTGATCACTACGGAATTATATGTGACCGGTCCACGATATTTGCCTATTAGTCTTTTTGACGTGGAAATTAGAGCACATCAAAGTGCTGATTTAAAAACATTGGTAGATGACGCATACAAAGCCTTGTTGGACTACTTTCATCCCTTAACCGGTGGTGACGAAGGTTTAGGCTGGCCTTTTGGTGAAGATGTTTATCTAGGGGCCGTATATCAACTATTGCAAGGTGTGGCTGGGGTAAAACGTGTGTTTGCCCTTAACGTTAACTTGCAGGGCATGTCTCCTACAGATTGTAGTGACTATCTGCCGGTTAATGATGGCTACTTACTGCATTTAGCCCGAGAAGTGATCAACCTAAAGGTGGCCTATGAGCATAGCTAGGCCATCGGTCACCCCAACCTATTTGCTTGATAGCGTCATTGGCTGGCAACAATCGAATGCGAGTGAGTTTATTCTGCAAGACCCCGTTAGTCAGAGCCTGAGGTTAGGTAAAGCGGGAGACTTTGCTATTTCACCAATGGAACCTTCCGGTAGCTTTGGTGGGCAAACATTGCCAACTGGCGTAGCTATTGCCGAAACCGGCTATATGCTGGTGGCCGACCCGGTATTTAATCGAGTTTTGTATTACGACAGTTTAACCGCACAGAAAGTTATGGCCGCCAATGAAACCAACGGCGTAGCAACTGATGAAAGTTCAGATAATGAAGAGAGCTTTCATATCAGCCCACCGCCGCTGCCATTTGTGGAATTATGGCAACCTCATCGACCTGTTGTCGTTGAAGACGAGCACTTGCAAGACCCTGTGTTCGAAAACAACACCGAAGCAGGCCCCTATCAGTTAAATCAACCGACAGATGTTGCACTATCTCCTTTGGGTGAAATGGTTGTGGCAGACAGTGGTAATCAAAGAGTGATGATCTACAGCTGGCCTGAACTTCGTCTTCGCAAACAGCTTAACGTCTCCAGTGGTATTCCCCGAGCGCTAGCCTATGACAGTAAAAAGCGTCTCTATGTGGCAGACAGTCAAAATGGACGCATCATTCGCTACAACAGCTTATGGGAACGAGATGTCAGCTATCGTGGTGGAGAAGATACCTTACAAGCACCTATCGCTTTAGCTATTGTTACTGACCCCGACAAAGAAGACTACTTGTTTGTGCTGGATGCCTCATTACAACAGGTTATCTTGCTTGATGAGCATGGTGAGTTAATCGAAACAGACCCACTAGGAACTGAGGTTTTTAATCGCCAATTTATGCACCCACCTGTTGCTTTGGAAAACCGGCAAGGAACGCAAGACCTGTTAGGAGTGCAAGAGGCTCAGCTGTGCTACCCACAACTGACTAAACCGAACTGCGAAAAATGGTGGTTAACAGGCATACAGGTAGACAGTCTAGGTAACTTACTCTCAACAAATATGACTTTGTTGGCCCGCCCTAGAGTGATCCGTTTACCCCGCAGCGGGGTCTTTATCAGTAAACAGCTCGACGGTGAAATTGCTGCAAGCCAATGGCATCGAATTACCCTAAAGGCAAGTATTCCAAGTGCTGGAAGGGTGCTTGTCCAAACCTTTACCAGTGACCGTGCCGTCAGTGAAACAGAATTAGCTGACGTTACTTGGAGTCAAGCTGCGCTTTTCACTAAAGCTGACAGTGAGAAATTCTTTGAGGTGTTAATTCAAAGCAAAAAAGGGCGTTATCTACGCATTCGACTAGAGTTTTTCGGTGATGGTTACACAACCCCAAAAGTTGAACAGGTTCAAGTGTTTGGACAACGGGCCAGCTCTCTTAAATATTTGCCTCCGCCCTACAAACAAGACCCTGAAAGTGAGTATTTTTTAGACCGATGGCTTAGTTATTTCGATACTGTGTTTGATGAAACCCGTTTTTTAATGGCTGATTTTACCCGGTATCTCGACCCACAAGGCGTGCCTGTTGGTGACTACTTGGATTGGTTGGGTCGCTGGTTTAATTGGACGTTCTTGGCGCAGTGGCCTAGCCATTTGCGGCGAGAAATGATTGCCCGTTCTATGGAGTACTTTAAACAGCGTGGCACCTTAAGTGGGCTGCAACTTATGTTGCAATGGCATACCGGCTTGTCGGGTGACCAGCCCAGCATTATTGAGCACTATCGGGTTCGTCATTATGCTGCCAAGCAGAACATTCAGAATAAGAACTGTGATAGTGGTAATGGCAGTGGCAGTAATAATACGGTCCAAACGTTATTTATCGGGGAAAAGCCTTTTAACCCACCCAACAATGAAATAAGCCATTGGTTTACCGTAGTACTGCCCAGCAGTGCAGTGCCAGATCAAGCGGCATACGACACTATTACTGCAATTATTGAAGCACAAAAACCTGCTCACACAGGTTTCAGGTTGTGCTTGTTTACACCGGGCTTACGTATAGGTAAGCAATCTTCAATCGGGGTAGATACTTGGCTTGGCCACTATCCCAAGGCGCCTATTGGTGGTTTTACTTTGGGGCAAGCTGCACAGCTGAGTAGCTTATCTTCACCCGGAGTAAAAGTTGAACAATCGGTATTCAAATGAACGCGGCAAAAGGAAAAGCACATGGCTACTGAAGACATGACTTGTATCCCTTGCGGGTTAATTAAACATACACGCAATCATTACTTCAACGGCAAGTTATTAGTTGAACGTGACTTTGTTGATGAGCAAATTTATCACATCGCTAAACGCAGAATGCTGAATAAAGTACTGCACGGTGATGGCACTGTCTGTGGCTTAAAGCTCAGGCAACATCCTTCGCCAGATTGCCAGACGCAATATATTTATGCCGAAGCTGGCGTGGCATTAGATTGCTGTGGTCGAGAGATTGTATTAACTAAAAACGAGCCTATTAATATTCCGAGTTTGATAGCGCAAGCGGAGCTTGTACTCGACGGGCCCGTGGACTTGTTTGTGGCCTTGCAGTATCGAGATGTTGAGTCAGAGCAAGTGCCCGTCATCTTACCTGATTGCGACTGTGCCGATGCTAATCAAGCGGCGAATCGTATTGATGAATGCTTTTCGTTTAAGGTGTTTGCGCGAGAACCCGGCACGACAGAGTTGGTGCGACCGCCTATTGAAGCAAAGCTAGATTGGTTACATACCATCCCCTTGTCTGAACAAACGCCGCGCGCTATTGCGGTAGACAATCATTTGCAGCAAGTCTATGTGGCAGCACTAAGTACCAACGCTGGCGACGG
Organism: Bonnemaisonia californica; assembly: GCA_032355485.1. Taxonomy (NCBI): domain Eukaryota; phylum Rhodophyta; class Florideophyceae; order Bonnemaisoniales; family Bonnemaisoniaceae; genus Bonnemaisonia; species Bonnemaisonia californica. The sequence continues at coordinate 31,979 of JAUBNZ010000009.1, forward strand.
AGAGGTTGATGAGGATGAAAGCGTTGCTGGTCGAATCTATGCTTATCGGGCAGATAATCATGACTTGATCACGGCACTTAACGCAGGTAGTGCACCGCAAGATTTATTGGTCTCGGCATTGGGTGCGCATATTTTTTTATGCGACGAAAACCTAGCAACAAATACACCGCTAGGTGCGTTAAACGGTATCGCCATCTATGCTGAAAATAACATCCAAACCAATCCTGATCCCGTTGCCTATATAGATTTGGGAGAGCCTGCACGCATTGCTATTTCTCCTACCACTGGTGCCTTGTTTGCTCTTAGGCTTAATACCGGTGAGCTAACTGCATGGTCAGAAACAGAGTTTTTAAACTGGCTGGCGACAGACGCGGGCAACGGTTTTCCTGATCCGGCAGGTCCGGCTTCACCGCACAGTATTATGTTAGACGGCTTTGCTGTGCCAGAAGATGCTGACATAGACGGCGCTAGCATCATTAAAATAGGCGCTAATGGGTTGTTCGTATACGTGGTTAACCCTGCTGCAGCGGGCGATGATTGCGTGCTAGTGGTCAACATTTCTCGTTTGTTCGCCAACGAAGAAGGGGCACTTATTGCGACATCTTTACCGGGCGTTGCAAGCGATGAGCGTGGTATTGCTATTCAAACCAGCATTGCGGATGCCGGTTTTGTGTTTTTACTTACACAAACCGCTGATGGTGAAGAGTCAAGACTCAGGCGTTTTGAATGGCAGCGCGAAAGCCAAACCTTTGTGGCCAGCGGACGCGGTGGGTTTTGGGCTGGAGCAGCCAGAGATTTAGCGATATCGGCCACTGAAAAATGGGCTTATGTACCGCAACGCCTTATTCAAGCTGAAGAAAGTATTAGCCAAGTCGCTGTTATATCGATAGATGATGTTATCAGCGTTGAAGCGACTCTCGATGACAGTAGAGAGTTAGCCAGTGCGTTAAGTAAGCAAGTTCGAATAAACGGAGATGCATTATTTTCAAGGCTCAATCTGGTAGGCAGACGTTTGTATGTGGCATCTGCTGATGAAGATACAGACACCAATCCAGATCGCGGTTTGGTTGCTGTACTTGATATTGAAGAGGCAGATTGCGGCGAATTGTTCTTCCAATCAATCGATGGGTGCCCGGCATGTGAGCAAGAGGATGGAGACGCTTGTGTCATTCTCGGTCATTTGGGTGAGTATGAAGTCGGCCAACGTATGTTGGAAGAAGGTAACATTCGAGACCAAGCCAATGAAGCACAAATAGACAACCTGACTTATCGCAAAATTGTCGCGAGCAATCAGCGTTTAATGGAAGTTGTGTTGTGTATGCTCGACGAAGGCTTTGCCACTGGCGCACCAGGCCCGCGTGGTCGGCCGGGGCCAGATGGATCTCAAGGTATTGAAGGTGTTCAAGGAAATGACGGGGCTGAAGGTGCTCAGGGCGATCAAGGTGACATTGGCCCACAAGGCATTCAAGGAGAAGTGGGGCCGCCAGGGGCGAGTGGTGAACGCGGTGAGCGAGGAGAACAAGGGCCTCCCGGAGCAGGCGCTGAAACGCCTGACGTTATTAGGATAAGAGCACTCAGTTGGGTGCATGATCTGGATGAAGATGAATATCGAGGTAGAGGCATTATTGCTTTATCGTTTGACCGCCCAGTACTGCAAGGCAGCGTGATTTCTAGGCGTGAATTTACGGATGTTAATCCGCGAAGTTGTGTGTTTGAAGCTTATACGGAACTGCCTAATCGCGCTGGCGGTGGCACGACAATTTGGGGGAGATTACCTATGTCGTGTTTCCCTATTTCCAATATTTCTACAGATAACTTTTCATATGACGATGCAGGCGAAACAGTTGATGTGGAGCGAATAGTCGAGTTTTCCCGAGATGTACCCACGAGGGAGGCGGTGACTGAAGGCTTTATGCTTGTACCCGATGACAACATAAACTTGCCCTTTGGTGCCAAAATTAGAGTGCTGTTTAAGGGCGATTTTGCCACAGACGAAAATCGTGAAGTATTTGTCGATGGTAATCATATGAGGGGGCGTCTACCCAGTGGCAATAACATGTCAGGTAGTACCTTCGAAAGTTGGTTCTGGACGCGTCGAGGTTAGAAAGAGAGGTTTATTATGGCTATTTATAGTTCAAACGTTAAACGCCCTCGCTACTTTGACAGGCAACAGTTGGCGGCTGAAGACTTAGCTTTAGGGCAGGATTATCACATTGCCCGAACGAAACAATTAAATCAGCATTTACACGGATGGGGTGTTGTGTGCGGTGCAATGCTGGATGTTGAAACAACAGGACAATTCAATCTAAGTGAGGGTTTTGCTATGAGCCCTAGCGGCAGTAGCATTTACATTCCCTCCATATCGGGCTTAGACTTTGACCTGTTATTACAACAAGCGTGTGGTGATGAGCCGGTAGATTGTGAAGGGGGCATCGATGATATACCGACGACAACCCCATCACCGTCACCTTCGGCAACACGTGAGCCCGCGCCAAATGAGTTACCGCGTATTGTGTACCTTATTGCTCGGCCAATAGAGCAAGCAACTGATCCCAGACCTGCTATTCCCGCAGACTGCTCACATCAAGGCAACGGCATGGCGTACAGTAGAACCTGTGAATCGGTATGTTTAGAAATTGTGTGTGAATTGCCACCTTTGCATCAAACGGAAATAGTGCCCTGTGAGGACTTAAATGCTCTGTTTTGTGCTAGAGAAAATGCTGATATTGGTACCATATTGCGTCAACATTTTGCTTGCCCACAAGCTGTCGTACCTGCACAGGATTATGTGGTCTTAGCTACTTTAATTACTCAAATTATGCCAAATGAAAGGCGTCGAGTAGTGGATGGGATAAGGTATGATTCAAGGCGTTTGTTGTTACCCACACAAACACTTCAACAGTATTTTTCGTGCTTGTGCAACAGGCCGCAGCCCACGCCAACGCCAACAATAACAAGAACCGCCACACCGACGAGAACCAGAACCCCAACGCCTACTCTGACGTTTACCTTTACCCGTTTACCTACACTGACTGTTACGCGCTTCCCTACCCGTATTCCCACGTTAACATTTACGCGTGTCCCTACTCGCATTCCAACGTTGACGTTTACTCGAATACCCACTGACTTTCCAACAATATTCCCATCCGAATTCCCAACTCGCCTTCCTGGTGAATTACCTATCGATTCGCTCACTAGACCGGTGGATCCTTTGATCATAGAAGGTGTCGATGTATTGGTGTTTGATACGGTGCGAGGGAATAACACCAGTATAGATGAGCTTATTTTATTGAGTGGCAGTGACAGGTCGTCATTGCGGGGGCTAGACATCAATAGCGTGGCAGATTTGTATCAGGCTGACACCAACGCAATCGCTAGTGAATTGAATGTGTCTGAGGTTCGTGTTGCTGAGTACAAAGATAATGCATTAGAAAGCATGCGTAGAGGGAAAGCCATTGCATTAGATACGAGCGTATTCGATGTTGAAAGTGGCATGCGAGCAGGAGTAGAAGTTGTACACAATGTTGGCCGAGTAAGAGGAGAACGCCTTGTCAGGGCCGGTTATGCGTCAGTTGCAGATATTGCTAATGCTGATCCTGAGGTTATTCGGGAAGTCTTATCGGTATCCGGTATTACTGCTAACGAATTCATTGCTGATGCGAGAGGCAGGATGCGCTTATGAATCTACCAACAGTCAGCATTGTTATTCCGACGCATAATGAAGGCCATGATGTACTGGATACCGTTGACTGCATTTTACGTAATTCAGGGGGCAGTTTGATCCAGCTAATCGTGGTGGATGATGGTTCAACTGACCACAGTGCGAAGGCCTTAAAACAACTTGCTGCGATGGGCAAAATTGAACTGTTCGTTGGGAATAAGTTGGGCGCGATTGGTGCCCGTAACAAGGGAGCATCTATGGCCAAAGGTGAAATTGTCGGTTTTATTGATGCTCATTGCTATACCCCCGTTAGCTGGCTATCAACTTTACTTAAGGTGTTTGTCGAACAGCCTGATATCAGTGCGTTAAGTCCCGTTATTTCGTGCACCAAAAACTTACAAGCTAAAGGGTACGGCGCTACCTGGATCGATGACGAGTTAGCTATGCATTGGCTCGGTCCTACCGATAAAATCACTGACGTCCCGTTTATAGGTGGCGCTGCCACCTTTGTACGCAAGAGCATCTTCGACAAGTTGCGGGGTTTTGACGAAGGCATTGTGCAATGGGGCTATGAGGATATTGAACTGAGCATTCGCTTATGGCTATTTGGCTATCAAGTTGTTGTGGTGCCCGATAGCATTATTTATCACAAGTTTCGTACGAAGTTTCGCTATGACTTGGATTTTTCTGATGTTTTGTACAACAAGCTGCGCTTGATTTTTTTACATTTCGACGGTGAAAGATTACGTCGTCTGTGGCGCCATCATTTACAGTATCCCAGTGCAGAATTGGGCATTCAACGGTTGTACAAAGATGGCAGTGAAGGCTTAAGAGACCGCCTACGAGCCACTCGAGTACAGAGTATGGATGAGTTTTGTGATCGCTTCGAACTGGTGAGTTAACGTGAGCGCGCATTCATTGGACATTGCTCATATTCACAACCGTTGCCACTTGTTAGGCGAAGGGATCGACACGGCTACTGTGGGTAGCCAATTGAATCGGCTCAGTAAAACAACGTTACCTGAGCTTATTGCAAAAGAACTCGATAGACAGTTACCCAATGCTGAAGCTGATACAAAAATCTATCGCATTAACAAACTGTCTGTATCTTTTTCGTTGCTTAAGCAAGACCTGCAAACAAGCTTGGTAGGTAACCTATTAGCAAAAGGGGTAGTGCAGGCCCTGTGTGAACAGCTACAAAACGATACTGATAACCTTAAGTGTTATGCCGATCAGGCAGAATATGTCGCCGCGTTAATCACAGATTTATTGAAGGGAACTGCATGGAGTCAATGGCAATACCAGGAGTTTGAAGCCTTACACTATGTAGAGGAAGAAGAAGCTGCAATACAGGTGCTGTTAGCAAGAGTAGATAATCTAGTCGAGTTACTAAAAGGATTAAGCAAACGAAATACGCTACCTGCATTACTTCGTGTCATTAACCAAACAAGAGCCCATGCGTTATTTGAACAGTGGGCTGGTCAAAGCGTTAGTTGTGTTTTTTCAGATAGATTGTCATTGGCTCACGTTAATGTCTGGATTAGACCGTTAAGCCAACAATTAGATAGCAGTGAGGCGATACGGGAACAACTACCTATTGCCGTCATGCGTGCTTTTTTACGTGCTATGTCGAGTGCCGTAGAGCGCCCCGATAATACGAGTGCGGCGCTGATGGCAACGGCTCATCTCATTTTTACGTTAAGGCATAAAACGTTGGTAGGTCGTTGGCTTAAACAACGTGTTGTGCACTCTGATCTTTTCAATGAGCAAATCGCAACCTTAGCTGCTGATGAACAACAGATAGCGCATAATCTATTCACTTTTTTGTCCATATCAGATAGCCATGTAAAGCATGTAGAGCAAGTACTTGAGTCGATATCTACGCCAATGGATATCGATATTCATGAAAAACCAGCGTTCAGTAACAAAGTGATGGAAAATAACAGCACCGCTTGTTCTGTGTATTGCCCTCATGCCGGTGTGATCCTGTTAATGCCTGTCGTTATCAGTATTGATGTACTCGCATTTTATCCTGCGAATTTATTACGTCGTGCCTTGTTAACGATTGCAGACACGAGCAGCGACGATAAGGCTTACAGTTGGCTTTCTTGGCTATTTCCCGAGTCGTTATCAGGAACCGAAAGCAAGTGTGACACTTGCCCTAAAAAAATCCCTGCTAGCTTACAGTTAGGCCTGAATAAAGAGCAGCGTACCGAACTGGATGGGCTAAACAAGTCACCGGAACATCAACTTGCTCGACTACTGACTATGCAATTTTCGATGCGTTTAAGTGGCTTGCAATTGAGTAGTGTCGACTACTTGAATCAACAGTTTTTACATATTCCCGGCACTATTCAACAAGATGAAACGAATATTCGTGCTCTGTTATCACCTATCGGACTTAGCATTGTGCTGAGTATGAGTGGCTTCAGCCCTTGGCATCAAAAACCCACATGGTTGGGTAAAAGCTTAAGCATTGAGGTGAAAAGTTAATGGAAAAGCTCGAACAACCTACTAGCGGTGTTACGGCATATGCCAATTCGCTAGAGTACTTTAAAGACTATTTAGCTTTGTTGTCATTACAGCTGCACCGAGAAGTGTTGTTAACACGTGCAATGCGAGGTGATGACAGGCAAGAATCTTTCTTAGGTTTGTTTATCTCAGAGCAAGATATCGCCGCTATTTTATCTGAATTAAACGGCAGTATGCTCAATGACTTCCCTCAGGGGAAAATGTTGTTAAGCCGTATTCAGGAGCAAGAAGATCATATTAAAGGGCGGCTTGAAACAACGTCGGTCGCTTTGTCCTGGCAGAGGTTACAGAGGATTTTTGCGCTAGAAGAACACGAAACGAATATGCTGCTCACGGCGCTTGCACCTGAAATAGATGATCGTTTTGCCAAAGTATATGCCTATTTACATGACGATGTCGCACGTAAAAACTTGTCAGGTAGCTTGCTTGAAAAGTTATCCAAATCGACAGACTTGAGTGCGAGCATGACACGTAAGACGCTACATGCAGATTCCCCCTTAATGAAGTATGCCTTGCTGCAACTACAAGGTGACAACACTCTATCTTTGCTTAATCGAGGTATAAAATTGCCTTCAAGGGTTACGCATTATTTGCTTGATATAGCTCAAACGGAAGACGATTTAGTTGATGTGTTGCAGTTACCTTGGAGTGGCCAACCTGAGCTAGTACCTGATGCGTTCATGAATTCAATACACAAAAGCTTTGAGCGCTGGCAGAAAAACCCTGTACCGATGTTATTGATGCCTGAAACTGGCGCTGATTTGGATGTGTGGCTGTCCGTTTTTTGTGAAAAAGCTAGTGTGACGACATTAAGTTTAGATTGGCAATACTTAGTGTCATTGCCGTTAGATAAAGCGCAGCGCTTGCTGATTACCTTTATTCGGGAAGGCCACTTAAGCAATAGTCTTTTACATCTATATAAAATGGATGAACAAGCGAGTGCTTTGAAGCAGTGTTTATTTAATATGATGACGCCTTTGTTGTGTTTGTCATCAACCAAGACATTGGTGATGGATGAATTCCCTGTTGCGCTAATGCAGATTAATGTTGGTGCCATGTCTCATGAAAACTTATTGGCCTGTTGGCATGATGAATTGTCTGGCAGTTCTTTGTTAGCTGAGGGTTCTTTATTAGCTAAAGGCTCTTTATCCGCTGACAGTTCCCTACCCGCTGAAGGTTCCCTACACGCTGAAGGCTCCTTATCCGCTGAAGGCTCCACATTAGCCGAAGAAAAAATTGATGAGTTAGTTCGCAGTTATCCCATTAACGTGCGCACTCTGCGCGGTATTTGTTTAGGTTTACCTACGGATAATAGCCCTGAAGAATTTTATCAACATTTAACACAAGCTTGCCGCCAACAAGTATCGCAAAAAATGGCAGACGTAGCCCAAGGGGTGTCTACCCCCTTTACCTTTAATGATTTGGTTTTGCCCGCAGCTAACTTGCAAGCTTTACGAGATATTATTGCCGCTCAAAGAGACAGCCATAAAGTCATGCAAGAATGGGGATTGGCTGACGTATTTTATCAAAGTAGTGCCAGTGCGGTGTTGTTTGTCGGGCCATCAGGTACTGGTAAAACGATGGCTGCTAACGTGCTGGCCAACGAACTTGGGTTGGATTTGTTTAGAGTCGATTTAGCCGGAGTTGTGAGTAAATACATCGGTGAAACTGAAAAGAATTTGGATAAAATTTTCAGTGTGGCGGCGGTATCTAAAGTGGTGTTGTTTATTGATGAGGCTGATGCTTTATTTGGTAAACGTACTGAAGTTAAAGATGCTCATGACAGGTACGCCAATATTGAAGTGAGCTATTTATTGCAAAAGATGGAGCAACACCCTGGCTTGGTTATTTTGGCCAGTAACTTGGGACAGAATATTGATGAAGCATTCTCAAGACGATTCAGCAGCATAGTTGAATTTTCATTACCTAAAGAACAAGAACGCTTGGCTTTATGGCAAAAACTAGAAAGCACGCGCGCACCTTTACATGACAATATTGATTTAGCCTTTTTAGCGCAACGCTTTGAAATCAGCGGTGGGCACATTCGAAATTGTATATTACAGGCAGCGTATCAAGCGGCATCTCAAAACGACCCTATTTGCATGCAAATGTTAGTACGGGCGCTGAGTAAGGAGTATGCCAAATTAGGTAAACCAATTAGCAAAAATAATTTTGGTGATTATTACGCTGTTATTCGCCGAGAAGCCAATGGGGCTGGTCAGTGAATACCAAGGAAAAATAGCCTTATGATCCTAGAAACCGCAGCAGATCGCTACAAATGACAGATAACATTATGATTAACATAGATATTTCATTAGTTTTCCCATTCACTCTTTGGGTGATCACGCTACAGGCTCTGAGGTTGGTTAAAAATAGCGGGTACTGCGTTATGAATTTTATAAGTGGAATAACCACTTACTGCAATTCATGCCTTGTCCTCACTATTTTTTCCTGCGCCTCAAACCCTGTTCCACTGCGGATTCTAGGATGATGATTCAATGGCACTTACTCATGGAGCAACTACAGCAATCTGATGAAGCTTACGAAAGCTTGGCGTCAGATGTGGCAATAATGGGCCCTCCATCGGCTGAAGGCTTTCGATCCGCTGAAGGCTCTCAGTCCCAGAAGCCCTCTTCCGAATCTTCTCATGCAGGTAGGGCATTAAAAGCGTTACACAAAAAGCTAGGTAATCAGGGCTTTCAGCAGTTTATACAGATGAAACAGGCCTCAAAGTCGGGTAAGAAGTCAGGTAAGGCAATGTCTAAATCCCAGTCTACACTAGAGCCCAAACCGGCAACTCACGAAGATACCCAAACAACGATACCGATTAAGCCGGAACTTGATACTGCACCGCTTGTTCAAGAACAAAAGACTAAAGCTGATTTGAGCCAACAAGGGCAAAACTCTGAAGCAACAGACAAGTTAACAAGTACAGTACAAACTGATGATAACTCACACCAAAAAGCACAAGTGTCAGCAACGCCTGAAGAGGTATCAGCTGTTGTTCCAGAGGTGAGTAAAGCAGATAAGCCTGATGAATTAGCGCAGGTGCAGGAAGAAAAGAAAAAAAGCACATCGACCAAAAAGCCCGAACGAGCGCTAGCTCAGCTATTGCAATCCTTTAAGCAATCTCTACCCGTTCCAAGTCATAACGTATGGAAGATGTTGGAAATGCATTACTTACAACAACCAAACAAGCAACAAACTAAACTTGTTATGACGTTAGTTGGAATGTTGCGACAGCTTTCAGTCGAGCAACAACAGTTATTCTTGGATGGCATCGGTGATGTTGGCGGGACCTTGCAGTTGCGCTTGGTGCAAGCGGTGCTAAATAAATTCACTCCGCAAACATCTACAGACGATGTTGTTGAAGAATCTGAACCTGTTGATTCTGAGGAGGACTAAGCCATGCCAGATCCAGTTGCCGAATCAGCTAGCCGCGATACCTCTGCCAGCCAGGCTCCGCCACAAAACGATAGTGCTAACGGCGAAGGTACAAGTGCAGCCGCTGGTACAGGTCTAGCTAATTCCGCCTTCGCTAGAGCATTAGAGGACGGTGGATATTTTCTTGATATCGGGCCTGGCTTAACCATATCTCCTGATTTGTTAAGTGGACGGGTGGATTTATCGCAAATGCGTCAGGTGTTGCCCGGCGTGCAGTTAAATCGTTTGAGTTACAACCGAAGAAATAATACGGCAACCATCATTGGTGATCTTAATATTCCGCACTTGCGCACTCGCAACAGAGATTTAAGGGTTACCGTAAATGCACAAGGTGAAACCACCTTAGACGCCACGCTTGTCAGTGATTTACCCATCTTTAAAAACAAGCGTTTGCAAGTTAGTTTGGATGAACAACATAACCTGTCAGCCACTCTGACTATCGAACCTACAGATATGACACCCAGACGTGGTGCAGGTGCCTTAAGCATTGTTGGCGGGGGCAGTTTTACCCTAGCCAATGGCAAGTTAAGCGGTGACGTTGAGGCTGATTTAAGCTACGAAAAGTTAGGTAGTGGGCATGTTAGTTTCAGTTTTAACCCAGAAGGTCGAGCTTCTGGTAGCGGTAATTTTGATTTTGAAACCGACTTCATGCAAGGCGCTAGTGCAGCCCTAGAGATTGACGAAGAGGCGAACCTAAAAGCAGAAGTTACTATCCCTGTTAGCGACATAGATACGCCAATTAGTGGATTGTCAGTAACCGAAGGTACCGTGACCTTCACCATGAACAATAGTGTGCCTGGCGGTAGTATAGCTGGTTTGAAACTGGTGTATAACGGACTCGGTGAGGCGGTACTTAATGCGCGTATTCGCAATGGCTTATTTAGTGGTAATGGTCGCTTCAATATTACCCTTGCAGAGTTGACTAATGTTAACGGCCGTCTGAACTTCGAACGCGGTATCTTAACCGGTGAAGTGACCATTCGATCAACTCACTTTCCTCAGGCACTGCGCGTGGAAAGCGGCAGTATTACAGGTACGTTACAAGAATCGGGTGATGTAGATTTCAGCGGTGAAGCCGTCATTAATTTGGGTCCTGCGGGTACGGGGCAACTCAGTGCGAGCAAAGAAGGCGATTTAATTAAAATTGGCGCCACTATCACATTAGAAAATATCCCTGGCTTGCAAAGCGGTGAATTCACGGTGGAATATACCAATCAGGGAGGTATCGAGGGAGAGGGTGAAATTGCGACAGATGACTCACTGATTCCGGGCCTAACAGGTCGGGTTATGGTCAGTTACCGCGAGAACCTATGGTCGGGCGAGACTGAAATCACTTACACCAAAGAAGATCCTGCGGTAAATGGCAGTGTCACGGTCGGTATTCGGCAAACCGAAGAAGGGGTGTTGGTTGTTTATGGCAATGGTGAATTAACGGCTGAAGTGATCCCCGGTGTGGAAGGTAATGCCACAGTAGTCATAGATGAAGAAGGTAAAGTGGTACTGACATTTGCCATTACGCAAACGGAGCCTTACGAGCTTTTCCCTGAAAGACGCCAAGAGAAGGAATTTTTAAATATTACCCAAAATGTCCCTTTGTGGGCAGGCATAGTTGTGGCAGTGATCCGGATACGAGCAGGGGCTAGAGCAGGTGTTGGCCCTGGTCAAATCCGAAACTCACGTATAGAAGGAGAATGGGAAGTCACAGGTGATGAGCCACCTGATTTGTCAGTGAGTACAGAATTCTTTATGCCCGCTTTTGTGGAAGGTTACGTGGCGTTTGGTGCGGGTTTGGGGGTAGATGTTGTACTAGGATCGCTAACCGGCGGTATTGAAGCCATGGCTACTGCTGGCTTATACGGTGCAATATCTGTCGTACCAGAACTGTCGTATGAGAACGGTGATTGGATGTTTGATGGCACAGCAACACTGGCGGCAGGGGCAAGGTTAAAGCTCAGTTTAAACGCATGGGCCGAAGTGGAAGCTTTATGGGTGACAGTATGGGAACGTAATTGGGAGCTAGCCTCTACTACCATGAACATTGGCCCCGATTTAGTGCTGAGCGCGGGTGTTTCGATGAATTTAAGTAATCCCAGTGTGCCAGAAATAACCTACGAAGCTTCCGATGTGGATCATGCGGGCCTGATTGATTCCGCCATGCCTGAAGATGGACCGCCTAGTGCAGGTACACGTGAAGCCATTGAGAATCGGGCACAATGGCAAGGTAGTACGCGAGAAGCTGGCCAAGGTGCTGATACGGTGCCACCAGAATTAGCGGGTCAAGCCAACCAAACGGAAGCTGCACCCGCAGCGCCTAGCAGACCTGCGCCGCAAGCGAGGCCGACGGGTGAGGACGCAGGACAAGAAGCCAGTTCTGCCGGGCAACAAAACGGAGGAAGGCCTGGGACCAGTGGCACAACGCGAGCAACACCACCTAGAAATGGCGCTAATAATCGCAACCAGCCTAGAGGAGCCAATACCGCCGCGGGCGCAAATTCCAGCCCGAGCTCAACGGCTGGAGGCGCAAGTAGTACACCAAGCACATCTAATCAAGGTACAAGTGAAAACAACAATCAGGCTGCGCAAACGGGTGCACCTAGACAAGGTGCGGTAACTGATTCAGAAGTCCTCACCACGGATCAGGCTAGGTACCCTAGAACGATATCGCTAGAAACCTTGAATGAACCGCCTGCAACAATGCCACGAACGGCGGCGCAGCAACGTGAAGATTTGACTGCCGCCGATAAAGTTTTAGATATAGTCGCAGACCAAAGTGAAGACTCTGAGCAGGTGGCCAGCTACTTTGAACGTATAAGGCGGCGCTTTCAGTTGACTAGTATTGGGTACATCAACGAAGGTGAAGATGTGCTCATTGAGCTGTCTATTAACCCAAAATTAAAAGAGCATAAGAAAAAGATTTTAATGAAGGGACGTGGTATCAATGGTGCACAAACGCACGTTAGGTATACAACGGGTAAGCTACCTGGCTCATCAGATATGGTTGGGGTCAAAATGGAAGCTCGTTACTTAGGGCCAGATCATCCTGGCGGCAGTGGTCCTACCGGGCAAGCAGACCTCATGGGGCGCTTGAACTCCACGGGAAATCAACGAACTAAGTTTATTCGAGGACATTTGCTTAACGATCGTGTGGGTGGACCAGGAGACCCTAAAAACCTCTTCCCAATAACAGCTAAAGCGAATGGTGATCACGAAAGACACGTAGAGGACCCAATTAAAACGTGGGTTGATCAGGGTTATTGGGTCACATACACGGTAGAGGTTGATTATAAACGTTCTAAATTAACCGACCCAGTTAAGGCCAATAATTATGTCACGGCTAACTTTAAATGTGACGCTGCAATTCTGGATTTAGATAACAATCGCTCACGTCAAAATCGCATTCGTAAAACGATTGTATCTCGTGCCGACATTAATTTTGATGGAGATACAAGCCCAGCTGAGCATGATGTGCCAACCCAAGCCATTAGACCAGAAGATGCTGCCGCAGAGATTGAAACCAGTAGCAGGGACGGCGGTGCTCAGTTGGATTTTCACTTAAAAACTGCGTTGGATGGTGCTATTAGCAGAACCAATCGAACCAGTGTAAGAACAGAACTAAGCAGTATATCGACTATGTCCGTTACTAAGCTTAGGGTGCTGATGCGTGCCTATTTATTATCGAAAACCAAACGCAATATTGGTCATCAGTTAAGCACTTCAGAAAAAACACAATTGACTCTATTAAATTCTATGGCTGGTGGCTTAATTACCAAACTAAATGGCTTAAGTTAAACTTCCTCTGACAAGATCTTAGGCCTTGTCAGAGCAGTGTTTTAGGCTGCCACTGGATTGATTAACGATGGTTTTTCACTTTTGTTGCCTGTTCCTTTAATAATAGGGTCTTTGGGTTCTTTATAAAGCATAGGGGCAAGTTTGGCATTTATGCATTCTCTTATATCCTGAGGTTTGTAACCTGACTTTACTTTTATTCTGACATGGGGGATTCGAGCTGCGTCGAGTGAGCCACTTACAAACCAATCACGTTGAGTCTTATAGCCGTCTTTACCGTTGCTGTGAACGAGGTCTATGGCAACTACTGGACTCATGTCCTCTTTTGAACACAAGACAAAGTCAAGTTGTTTACCCGCTGCTCGAAGACATGCTGAACGACTCGTCTTCTTATCAGTACCTTGGCGAACTGAAAGAATATCCGCGACTTTTACTCTGCATATGACTTTGTACTGATTACCTACTGCTGCTTCAATAAGTTGCAAAAAAGTGCGTTCAGTGGGCGTAAACAAGTTTGTTTTTTTCTTGAAAGGGAAGGCGAGGCTATTTTCATTCAATTTTATTGCGCCGACGGCGACCACAATCAATAAAATCATTAGGACAATTGCTAATTCCATACTTTTTTCCTCTAATACGTATTCCCACTGCCTTTCAAAATGCACGGTTGTTAGCTTCGTAAACTCCCTCCAATCACATAGCTTATCTATGTTCATAGAGCATCGTTGACTTGCTACCTACGTGCATGTCGAAATCCATTGGATAAAAAACGACAAAATTTTGACTCTAGGTCACGTTATTATTGTTACAGCAAAGGAAGTGCCAATTTGTATTAGTTTTGGAAATTAATAGGCTTGATTTGGACTGTGTGTGATTAAAGCGCTCGTTTCATTAAAACGTCGACTTGACTCCCTTGACCATCAGGAGAAATAATAACAATAGGATTGTTGTTGCCAAAGTGTAGTACTCGTCTACCTTTTACTCTGGCATCTTTGCTTGAATTACCAAGCTCCTTCAAATAAAACGCTGCTGCGCCGTCCATATCGATATCAGCATGATAGGTTAACGTGGCAGGAAATGAGTCATCAAACATTTGACACAACCTTGCTTCTGGGAATAAGGGGAGCTCATGAAAGTTGCTGGGACAAGCTTCTCCTATAGTATCACTCTGTGCTTCGACAGCAGAAGTCAGTAATAAACAACTCGCTAAAATTGTGGTGAGGTACGTCGTTAAATGTTTCTTCATAAATAAATCTGTGCTTATACCCGAAGAGGTATCAAAACTTAACTGGAACTATAGGAGCTTTGAGTTTATCCAGCAATCTAAAGAGTGTCTTTTCACCGAACTAATGAGTATGGTAAACGCTGTTTAGGTATAGAAAATGAAGTGGTTTCTTATAGGCGACGGTCTAATACCAACACCATTAATTTCCCCCCCGATTTAGCATGGCCCAGAGGGAAGTACTGGTAAACTCCCTAACTGCATTGTGTCGTTTCGAAAGGGAATCACCCTTCCTTCAACGACAAGCTTTGCAATGAGGTTTGCCAGTATTTCTGAATGGGTGGAAATTTAATGGTGTTGGTATAAGTTATATTTTGGGAGCAGTAGCTCAAAGGAAATAGGTTTGCGTAATCAATGTTAAATAACAAAGCGTTTAAATTAGTAGAGTTGATCACTTTCTTCATAGGCATGCCTCTATTACTTATTAGTAAACTCGACGCACTATATACGATAGGCCTTGTGTTCTTATGTTTAGTGTATTGTGGATGGTTAATGAAAAGCCGACTAGGTATTAATAAAAAGGAACTTTGGCAGGTTCGGTGGTCTGCTTTATGGCCAGTCATTGGCATAAGGTTTCTACTATTTGCAGCGGCAACGGCTGCATTTGTTGCTTATAGCTCACCTGATGATTTCTTTGTTGTTGTGTTGAAGAAGCCGATGATGTGGGTTGGAATAAGTATTTTTTATACGTTGGTTTCAACGTTACCTCAAGAACTTATATATCGAACGTTCTTTTTCGCTCGCTATGCTGACCTGACTGATAATAAAGTGCTGTTCATTGTGCTAAATGCCGCAGTGTTTTGTTTTGCTCATATTGTTTTCATGGATAGCTTGGTATTTTTCTTGACGTTTTGTGGTGGTATTTTATTTGCGACAACTTACGACAAGTCTAAATCGTTAATACTGACGGTTGCAGAACATTCGTTTTATGGTGTTTGGTTATTTACGGTTGGTATGGGGCGTATGTTGTACTTTCCGATGCCTTAGCGTTTGCTGACCTTTGTTCATTTTAACCGAGAAACTACATAGATATGGGTGGCAGAATAATGCAGTAACAATTACCGAGAGTAACAGTCTATTGCTACGATCTTTGCCTTACCTTGATTGTTTTTTACTGCCTTAAACTTTGTCCCATTGAGAACACTAGGTTTAAGGCTCTAGCTCTTCTGAGTAATGCACTTTACGTAAGTTATCGATGATTATGGCATCGTACCCTGGTGTTCGATTGATAAGGTTCATGCCTTTTTGAACGCCGAGAACAAAGACAGCAGTGGATAGGGCGTCATTAAGTGTACTTTTGGTGCCTATGATGGAGACACTTTGTACCTCGTACACTGACTTTCCTGTTTTAGGAGACAAAATATGATGATAACGCTGCCCATCCTCTTCAAAGTAACGCTCGTAATCTCCGGATGTAGATAATGCGGTATTTTCTAATGGCAGAACGATAGCTTGTTTTTCAGATTTTCGAGGGTCTCTAATGCCCACTATCCATGGTCTGCCATGCCTATCGCCCAATAGCTTTGTATCCCCACCGGCGGTCACTAATGCGTGTTGAATTCCCATTTCACGTAACAGTTGAATAGCATTATCAACAGCATGGCCTTTAGCTATACCTCCCAAATCTATTTTAACATCGGGGTGCTTGAAGAAGACGGTACGGTTTTCTTTGCCGAGTACAATGTGCTTAAAATTAACGGCAGCGAGCAACTCGTCTACGTCTGATTGTTTTGGTTTTTGTTGGTCGCGATAGTTGTATAAAAAACCAACGCTAGCAAACGTTATGTCAAAAGCACCATCAGTTTCTTTTGATAATTCGACAGACAACTCCAGAAGATCGAATAGTTCGTTAGATATTGAGACGGGCTTTTTTGCTGCTTGGAGATTGATTTGAGATAACTCACTCGTTTTTATGTAAGGACTCATGAGTTGATTGATTCGTTCCATCTCTTGCATCACTGAGCGAAGGGCTCGTTGACCTTTTTCTTCTGTATCGTGCCAGATCTCCGCACGAATGTTTGTGCCCATAATACCTTGGTTATCGGTATACCAATCTCCCCAAGCATTGAGTGAGGTGATGCTAAACCCCGTAAAAAGAATACAAAGCCGAACAAGATGAAAAGAAGCTGTTTTAGTCAAATGTTAATCCTAACTGGTATAAATCGTTTTTCTTCAAATCATAATGGTTGGCCGTGATGGCAGCCGCTTTTTTTAAGGGAAGCTCTTTTTTAAGTTGCTTCAGTAACTGTATGGCTTCATCAGGTACGCCATCGTTTACTTTTTTAATGCCAGACACGAGTAAAACAAACTCCCCCTTTTGATGAGCGGGGACATCGTCTAGCCAATTTAGAATATCTTGAGGTGTACCTGAAACATATTTTTCAAAGGCTTTAGAGAGCTCTTTAGCTAAAACGATGTGTCTTTCTAAGCCTAAGACGTCTTGCATCATAGCAATGGTGTCTCGAACACGTCGCGGAGCTTCATAAAAAACAGAAGTGCGGGGCTCGTTAATAAGTGTTTGAAGCTTTTCTGTTCTTGCTTGTTGTTTAACGGGTAAGAAACCTTCAAAAGTGAAGCGATCGGTTGCTAATCCTGAAGCAGATAGTGCAGTCACGGCTGCACAAGGGCCCGGTAACGCGACAACACAAATTTCAGCATCTCTGCAATAATTAACTAGTGTATATCCAGGGTCACTTATTAACGGGGTACCAGCGTCAGATATTAGAGCAATGTTATCTCCCGTTTTTAGCTTATTCACTAAATATGAGGCCCGTTTATCTTCATTGTGTTCATGCAATGACGTTAATGGTGTTGTGATTTGATAATGTTGCAACAATCGTTGACTGTGGCGTGTATCCTCACAAGCAATAAGGTCGACTGAATTTAATGTCGTAATTGCTCTATAAGTTATATCTTGCATGTTACCGATAGGTGTGGGAACTATATACAGGATACCGTTGTCTTGCATAGACAGTCGCTCTTTGATTGTGTTCGAGTGTCAGCCATTTTAAACTAGGGAAAAATATAAAGTTGAATTATTTCGGGATAATGTTTTGCTGCTAAGAATTATAGCGTTAGGTTTCTTTATGATTGGGATTGTTTCTTGTGGCTCGTCACCGGAAGAAACCCTTGTCGTGCCAGTTCAGACAACAGTTGCTGAAGTGGAATCTAGTGCTCCCAAGTTGGATGCTCCTTACTTTTTAGCACAGGCGAAACAATCAGAAGGTAACACAAGGCAACAATGGTTGTTAAAAGCGGCTGATAGTTTTGACGACTTGACGTGTGAGAAAGGCCTTTCAATTGCCGCGTTGTTACTACCTGAACTTCAATCTAATATCGATAAAACGCAAGCGAACCTGATCATTTCTGAGTGCCTTATTGTTAAAAATAAGCTTCCTTTAGTTCCGAAGTATGAGAGTGAATTGTCACTGCAATTAGGTTTTGATGGCAGGATACATACAGTTCGTTATGAGCTCTATAGGCATCAAAAAAGATGGTTAGAAGCGGCAAAGGTATTAGCAATATCTAACATAATTGAGCCAGTTCGGTCTGAAAAAATGTGGCCACTACTGTCCTATTTATCAGATAAAGAGTTTGAGCAGTCCCGACTCCAATCACCAGCGCTGCAACCATGGTTGCAGCTAAACGGTGTAATACGAAAGTATGCGGCAGATAAGCAGAAGTTAGCTTCAGAGGTTGCTGAGTGGCAAACCCTTATCGGTAATCGGCACCAAATCACGATGCCGCTAAATCTTAAATCAGCAATACAAATCGAAGCATTAAACCCAAAGAAGATTGCGGTTATTTTGCCACTAACTGGTAGGTTAGCGATGCAAGGTAGGGCACTTAAAGATGGGATATTGAGCGCGTACTTTAAAACAATTGACGATAAACCGGAGTTGATTTTTATTGATTCTACACGTCCTGAAGCTGGTGCGGAGTTACTTAAAAACAATGAGTACCAATTAGTTATTGGCCCACTACTGAAAGATAATATTCAAGTGTTTGCACCGTTTATTGCACCGAGTATACCTGTTATTGCATTGAATCGGGACAACGCTGATATGCCGGAAAGAGAATACTTTTATTACTCTTTAGCACCGGAAGATGAAGCTGTTCAATTAGCTCAGTATTTAGAAAATCGAGGTTTAGACGAACCTATTCTAGTTGCTGAGTCGAGCAATGTCGCTCAGCGTATGAAGAGGGCATTTATTAATTATTGGCTTGAAAGTAAAGCAAAAACACCAATTGAAGTAAGTTACAGCGACAGTAAAACAATGCGTAACGGTATAGCAACTGCTATGGGGGTTTCGCTTAGTAAGGATCGCATCAAACAAATCAATGCGTTAGTAAGGCAAGAGGTGCATGCATTTGAACGTAATCGTCGAGATATTGATTCTATTGTCGTTTTTGCTAACCCCGACCAAACAGAGCTGATTAATCCTGTTATTGAGACCAGTATTAGCCCGTTTGCAGATATATTACCTGTATTCGCATCCTCACGTAGTCACAGTTTAGAAATGGGCAATAACAGTTATCGTGATTTAAGAAACTTAAATTTTATTGATCTACCTTGGATGTTACCGGGACACCCTTGGCAAGGGTTATCAAGAGATGTGAAAGCTCTATGGCCACACCGAACGGATACAGATTATCGACTATTTGCAATGGGTTATGATGTTTTCAATATGATCCCTCATCTAAGACATATGTCTCTGTTTCCGGAATACGATTTTAATGGGCTTACAGGGATGCTGACCTTGAATGGTAAGAATCAAGTGAACAGAAGGTTGCCGTGGGGGCGTATTCAAAAGGAGAAGGTTGTGCGGCTTGAATTGGATTAGAGCGACGGTTAAAGAAGCAAAGGGTAAGCTGTCTAGGCTTAGGGGGGAAAAAGCGGAGCTTGATGCAAAAGATTATTTGGAGAAGCAGGGTTTGACGCTTATCCAAAGAAACTATCGCTGCAGAAGAGGAGAGCTCGATCTCATTATGCGTGATCAAGGTGAATTGGTATTTATTGAAGTCAAGTACAGGAGTAGCCAATCACATGGAAATGCTGCTGATTATTTTGATTCACACAAACGACGTAAAGTTGAGGCTGCGATAGCGTCGTATATGTACCAACACCAATTGAACCCAGCGGTTGTGCCGCATCGATTAGATTTGATAGCAATAGATAACCAGCGAATTGATTGGATTAAACAGTTATAATAATACGTCTACGAATTGATACTAATAGCACTTCGTTGAAACGATGATACATAGGATTTTTGATGATTGAGAAAATTAAAGCAAACTTTACTGAGAGCATTCAAACTAAGATTGCAGCGAGTGAAGTGTTACCAGAAGTGATTGAAAAAGCTGGCCTGTTGATGGTCGAAGCATTGATTAGAGGTAATAAAATATTATCCTGTGGTAATGGTGGATCTGCTGGTGACGCTCAACATTTCTCCTCAGAGTTATTAAACCGTTACGAACGGGATCGTCCTAGCCTACCAGCAATGGCATTGACTACAGATAGTTCCACTATAACCTCAATTGCGAATGACTATAGCTACGATGAAGTATTCAGTAAGCAAATTAGAGCATTAGGTCAACAGGGCGATATTCTGTTAGCTATCTCTACCAGTGGTAATTCACGTAATGTGATTAAAGCAATGGAAGCTGCTGTTGCGAGAGATATGATTATTGTGACGTTGACCGGCAGAGATGGTGGTGAAATGGCAGGTTTTCTGGGAGAGAATGATGTTGAAATTAGAGTTCCCTCTAATCGCACTGCTAGGATCCAAGAGGTTCACTTGTTAGTCATACATAACCTTTGTGAAACAATTGATGACAGCTTATTTCCAGAAGATAGCGTGGGGTAATATGGTGCTTAAGACAACGGGCAAAACGCTTGGTTTATTGGTTTTATTAGGCACGCTTCAAGGGTGTGCAGCATTAATCGTTGGTGGTGGCGTAGGTGCAGCTTCTGCCGTGCATGATAGGCGAACTATCGGTACACAGATAGATGATAAAACCTTAGCAACAAGAGTTAGACTTAAACTTAAAGAAAATGAAAAACTTAAAGAGTTTGCTCATGTTGAAGTTGATGTTTTTAACGGTGTTGCTCTACTTGTAGGACAAGCACCCAATGATACGCTTAAACGTGAAGCACAGGTTGCCGCTGAAGGTGTAAAGAATGTCGTTAAACTACATAACCAAATACGAATAGGATCCTCTACAGCCGTTACGACACGGACAAACGATGTGTGGATAGCATCTAAAATTCGAGCTAATCTTATTGCCGATAAACGAATAGATGGCCTACATATTAAGGTTGTTGTTGAAGATTCAGAGGTATTTCTAATGGGGATTGTTTCTGAAAGTGAAGCGAATACAGCGGTTGATATTGCACGTAATACGAAAGGTGTTATCAAAGTCGTTAAAGTTCTCGAAATACAATAATAACAGACTAACTATTTGAACTCAGGTTTGGCTTATGTGCATTTGGGATTATTCAATTCCTAACACAGTATGGAAGATGTTCAAATCACTGACTATGTGTGGTGTTAAAAAGAATAAAGCTAATAGGTCGATCATTTCAAAGTATATACAGAAAGAAAAAAGGAGCATTTATGCTCCTTTTGTATTCTAGCGTTTATTGAAGCGCTTAATCGATCATTTTACGATAGTAAGTGTCGGTCGTTTCTTTTCCGGTTTGGCTGGTGCAAGGTCTTCTAGAGGCTTGTCAATATCACCTGTATCCGGATAAGCTTCTTCACCGTCCGCTTGTACTTCTTCACCTTGTATTTCTTCAGCAGTAAAGAGAGTACCAGCACCATTTTCTTTTGCATAAATGGCCTGTATTGCTGGGCAAGGAACAACAATGCTTCTTGCAACACCACCAAATCGTGCTTCAAAAGCTACATCAAAATTATTAATAACTAGTTTTGCACATGCACTGGGTGACACATTCAATACTATTTGCCCATCTTTAACGTATTCTTGAGGTACTTGGACACCTTCCAATGTCGCATCTACGACAAGGTGTGGTGTGAGATCGTTATCAACAATCCAATCAAAGAATGCGCGTAATAAATAGGGCTGGTTAGATGTCATTTTCATAATACTTGCTTACAAAGGATTGTGAATCTCACGTTCCTGATCTGTCAATGAAGCGACAAAAGAATCGCGCTCAAAAACTCTCTCCATGTATTCTTTTACCTCAATGCTTCCGGCGCCTGTCAATTCAATGCCAAGAGCAGGTAAACGCCACAATAATGGAGCCATATAACAATCAACTAAGCTAAATTCTTCACTCATAAAGTAAGGATTATCTGCAAATAATGGTGCTAAGCTCAAGAGTGATTCACGTAACTGTGTTCGCGCTGCAACAACATCACCGTTACCTTTGATAATCTGATTAGCTAGAACATACCAATCATTCTCAATCCTATGCATCATCAGGCGGCTCTGTCCGCGAGATACTGGGTAAACAGGCATGAGAGGAGGATGAGGGAAGCGCTCATCTAAGTACTCCATAATAATATGTGAAGTATAAAGTACGAGATCTCTATCAACTAATGTAGGCACTGTGCCGTACGGATTAAGCTCTAATAAGTCTTCAGGAAGGTTTTTGGAGTCTACGTAGCTTATTTCAACGCCAACCCCTTTCTCTGCTAAAACTATACGAACTTGATGACTATAGATGTCCACCGTGTCAGAAAACAACGCCATAATAGAACGTTTATTTGCGGCTACAGCCATTAACTATCCTCCAAAAATTCAATTAAACGTAGTGCCAATCAAAGCACTTACTCAACTAGTTGCTTGTATAATATTCTCTATATCCTAAAAATCAGTGATCACGTCCAACTGAAATTAAATATGAAAACCACATAGCAACAAATAACAAAAAAGGGGCAGTTTAGCCCCTTTTCGGATTATACATTATTTTGTTCGAAATTAGTGCACTTCGCGCCAATATTCTTTCTTAAGCAAATAGACAAGAACTAAAAGGATAAGTAGGAATACAATAACCCAACGTCCAATATCTTCAGACTGGAGTCGACTTGGTTCACCGCTATAAACTAAAAAGTTAACAAGATCTAGCATCGCTTGATCGTATTCACTTTCGCTCATTGTGCCTGTACCGTCGCTTTTTAAGCCTACATAGACATCTTTCATTTCACCATCAATCAAACGTTTTTCTGTCGTTTCTGATTGAACGCCTTGCAGTTCTTGTAAAACATGTGGCATTCCCACTTCAGGGAATACTTTATTGTTTACGCCGAAAGGACGACTTTCATCTGCATAAAAAGTGCGAAGATAGGTATAAACCCAATTAGCTGTACGAGCCCTTGCGACAAGTGTCAAGTCAGGTGGTGGTGCACCAAACCAAGCTGCGGCAGAATCGGAACTCATATTATTGGTCATATGATCTCCTACTTTTTCTCCCGTAAACTGCAAATGTTCTTGTCCCAACTCAAATGGAATACCCAAATCTTCAAAGGTACGTTGGTACCGTTGATATTGCATTTGGTGACAACCTAAACAATAATTCATGAATGTCTGGGCGCCACGTTGAAGCGATGCTTTATCTGTTAAATCATAGTTTGCTTCATCTAGATGATAACCACCACCGGCGGCCATCGCTAAACTAGGTAATAACAGTGCAAAAGTAAGGATAAGCTTTTTCATTATTTTGTAATCCTTGCTGGTAGCGGCTTCGTTTTCTCATTTTTGCTGTAAATAACTAAGAGTGCAAAGAACGCAAAGTAAAGTACAGTACAAACCTGAGATAACAGTACTTTCCAATCTGCCTGAGGTGTACCGCCTAAATAGCCCAAAATAATAAAGACAATAGCGAAAACAATTAAGTTAGCTTTATGTAGACCAGAGCGATAACGCCAAGAACGAACACTTGAACGGTCAAACCATGGTAATAACGCTAAACAAATAATCGCAGAGAACATGGCAATAACACCAAATAATTTATCTGGTACAGCTTTCAAAATCGCATAGAAAGGTGTGAAGTACCATACAGGGAAAATATGCTCAGGTGTTTTCAACGGGTTAGCGATTTCGAAGTTAGGGTGCTCTAAGAAGTAGCCGCCAAGCTCAGGGTTGAAAAACAATACATAAGTAAAGCCTAGTAAGAAGATACTAAAAGCAACCAAATCTTTCATGACTATGTGTGGGAAGAAAGGCACAACATCATCAATAATGTCATAACGATCAGTATAGTATTCATGCATTTTGAACTTAGTTTTTTCTTCTTCACTTAAAGAGCCTTTCTTACGCTTAACCTCAACGCCATCAGGGTTGTTCGACCCTACTTCATGTAAAGCGATGATATGTAAGAATACTAAGATAACGATAACTAGCGGCAGTGCTATAACGTGTAATGCAAAGAAACGATTAAGTGTGGCACCTGAAATGACATAGTCACCTTGAATCCAAATAACTAAGTCTGGGCCAATGACAGGAATTGCACTAAATAATGAAACGATTACTTGAGCACCCCAATATGACATCTGTCCCCAGGGCAATACATATCCCATAAAGGCTTCAGCCATCAATGCTAAGTAAATAAACATACCGAATAACCAAAGCAATTCTCTTGGTTTTTGGTAAGAACCGTAGATCATGCCTCGGAACATATGCAGATAAACAACAATAAAGAATGCTGAAGCACCTGTACTGTGCATGTAGCGCAGCAACCAGCCAAATTCAACGTCTCGCATGATGTATTCTACTGAAGCAAATGCACGCTCAGCTGAAGGCTCGTAGCTCATAGTAAGCCAGATACCTGTCACTATTTGGTTTACCAATACGATAGTGGCTAAAAAGCCAAAGACGTACCAGAAGTTCATGTTTCTTGGTGCTGGGTATTGGATGGCATGCATATTCGCAACGCGCATCATAGGTATGCGATATTCAATCCAATCTAATAGATTCTTCCACATGACTAAGCTCCCTCCGCTTCAGAACCGATAATTAAAGTATTATCGTCGATATATTGATAAGGAGGAACAACAAGATTGCTCGGTGCTGGAACGCTCTCAAACACACGGCCGGCCATATCAAATTTGGAACCGTGACAAGGGCAGAAGAAACCTTCAGGTGCACCTTCAACGTATTCTTCAAATGCACCACCTTTTAAATGCTGAGGAGAGCAACCAAGATGCGTACAGATGCCGACGAGTACTAAATACTCTTCTTTCAACGAACGATATTTGTTGCGCGCAAACTCAGGTTGTTGATCTTTCTCTGAATCAGGATCTTTCAGTTGATCTTCATTGCTCGCTAATGCTGCCAGAGTTTCTGGTGTGCGCCTGACTATCCAAACAGGCTTACTACGCCACTCCACCCTGAGCAATTGCCCGGGTTCAACTTTGCTGATATCGACTTCTATATCAGCACCTGCTGCTTTTGCTCGTTCGCTAGGATTCCAAGACGCGATAAAAGGTACTGCCGCACCAATTACTCCCAC
>JAUBNZ010000010.1:0-55456 GCA_032355485.1 Bonnemaisonia californica
AAAGGAATTGACGGGGGCCCGCACAAGCGGTGGAGCATGTGGTTTAATTCGATGCAACGCGAAGAACCTTACCAGGGTTTGACATGATACGAATTTTTTTGAAAAAAGAAAGTGCCTTTATGGAACGTATACACAGGTGGTGCATGGCTGTCGTCAGCTCGTGTCGTGAGATGTTGGGTTAAGTCCCGCAACGAGCGCAACCCTTATTTTTAGTTGCCTTTTGGAACTCTAGAAAGACTGCCGGTTATAAACCGGAGGAAGGCGGGGATGACGTCAAGTCAGCATGCCCCTTATACCCTGGGCTACACACGTGCTACAATGGGCGAGACAATGAGCTGCAAACTTGCGAAAGTAAGCTAATCTATAAACTCGTTCCAAGTTCGGATTGCAGGCTGCAACTCGCCTGCATGAAGTTGGAATCGCTAGTAATCGCTGGTCAGCTATACAGCGGTGAATTCGTTCCCGGGCCTTGTACACACCGCCCGTCACACCATGGAAGCTGGTTATGCCCGAAGTCGTTACTCTAACCATTTGGAGGAGGACGCCTAAGGTAGAATTAGTGACTGGGGTGAAGTCGTAACAAGGTAACCCTACTGGAAGGTGGGGTTGGATCACCTCCTTTAAATTAGGTAAAAATTATAATAAAGAATATAAAAACGGGCTATTAGCGCAGTTGGTTAGAGCGCACCCTTGATAAGGGTGAGGTCTCTGGTTCAAATCCAGAATGGCCCAACGGGGGTATAGCTCAGTTGGTAGAGCACCGCCTTTGCACGGCGGTTGTCAGCGGTTCGACTCCGCTTACCTCCAAGCATTAGTAATTAAAACTAAATCAATCGTTTTAAATTCAAGAAATTAAGAGTTTATGGGGGATACCTTGGCATTCAGAAGCGATGAAGGACGTGGTTACCGACGATACGCTTCGGGGAGCTGGAAACAAGCTAAAATCCGGAGGTCTCCGAATAAGGAAACTTTTAAAACTGCTTATTGAATATATAAATAAGAAAGAGTAAACCTAGGGAACTGAAACATCTTAGTACCTAGAGGAAAAGAAAGTAAAAACGATTCCCTTAGTAGCGGCGAGCGAAATGGGAAAAGCCTAAACTTAAATTTAAGGGTAGAGGGACAATTGTAAATGATTAAATGTAACAATTAGATGAATAAGTTGGAATTCTTAACTATAAAGAGTGATAGTCTCGTAATCGAAAATTGAAGCAATCAAAATTGATTCCCAAGTAGCATGGAGCACGTGAAATTCCGTGTGAATCTGCGAGGACCACCTCGTAAGGCTAAATATTACTGAATGACCGATAGTGAAATAGTACCGTGAGGGAAAGGTGAAAAGAACCCCGGGAGGGGAGTGAAAAGAACATGAAACCATAAACTTACAATCAGTAGGAGGACGACTAAAACGTTTGACTACGTGCCTGTTGAAGAATGAGCCGGCGACTTATAGCTAGTGGCAGGTTAAAACAGAGAATGTTGAAGCCATAGTGAAAGCGAGTCTGAATAGGGCGTTAGTCACTAGTTATAGACCCGAACCCGGATGATCTAACCATTGTCAGGTTGAAGCTTAGGTAATACTAAGTGAAGGACCGAACCGACTGATGTTGAAAAATCAGCGGATGAACTGTGGTTAGGGGTGAAATGCCAATCGAATTCGGAGCTAGCTGGTTCTCCCCGAAATGCGTTTTGGCGCAGCGGTAAATGTTATAATTTAGGGGTAAAGCACTGTTACGTATGCGGGCTGGTAATTCGGTACCAAATCGTTGCAAACTAAGAATACTAAATGTAGAATTTATCAGTGAGACTGTGGGGGATAAGCTCCATTGTCAAGAGGGAAACAGCCCAGAGCACCAGTTAAGGCCCCAAAATAATTACTAAGTGATAAAGGAGGTGGGAGTGCATAGACAATCAGGAGGTTTGCTTAGAAGCAGCAATCCTTTAAAGAGTGCGTAATAGCTCACTGATCGAGTAAACCTGCGCCAAAAATGTACGGGACTAAGTAATTTGCCGAAACTGTGCGATATATTAGATATATCGGTAGGGGAGCGTTCTGTTATAGGTTGAAGTATTAGCGTAAGCGGATATGGACGAAACAGAAGTGAGAATGTCGGCTTGAGTAACGAAAATATAGGTGAGAATCCTATACCCCGAAAACCCAAGGTTTCCTCCGGAAGGCTCGTCCGCGGAGGGTCAGTCAGGACCTAAGGCGAGGCTGAAAAGCGTAGT
This sequence comes from Bonnemaisonia californica, assembly GCA_032355485.1. Taxonomy (NCBI): domain Eukaryota; phylum Rhodophyta; class Florideophyceae; order Bonnemaisoniales; family Bonnemaisoniaceae; genus Bonnemaisonia; species Bonnemaisonia californica. The sequence continues at coordinate 2,230 of JAUBNZ010000010.1, forward strand.
CGATGGATAACGGGTTAATATTCCTGTACCATTATTTGATGATATCGAGGGACGGAGAAGACTATACTGGCCGGTTTTTGGTTATACCGGTTTAAACGTTTAAGGTGTTGAAATACAGAGAAAATGTATTGAGCTAAGGCGTGAATACGAGATGCTACGGCATTAAAGCAGTTGATGTCATACTTCCAAGAAAAGCTCGCACTATCGAAATTAAATAATGCCTGTACCATAACCGACACAGGTGGGTAGGTAGAGTATACTAAGGGGCGCGAGATAACTCTCTCTAAGGAACTCGGCAAAATAACTCCGTAACTTCGGGAGAAGGAGTACCCTTTTAGGGTTGCAATAACAAGATCCAAGCAACTGTTTATCAAAAACACAGGTCTCCGCTAAGTCGTAAGACGATGTATGGGGGCTGACGCCTGCCCAGTGCCAGAAGGTTAAAGAAGCTGGTTAGCCTTGCGAAGCTAGTAACTGAAGCCCTGGTGAACGGCGGCCGTAACTATAACGGTCCTAAGGTAGCGAAATTCCTTGTCGGGTAAGTTCCGACCCGCACGAAAGGCGTAATGATTTGGATACTGTCTCGGAGAGGGGCTCGGTGAAATAGACTTGTCTGTGAAGATGCGGACTACCTGCACCTGGACAGAAAGACCCTATGAAGCTTTACTGTAACTTGAAATTGAAATTGGACTTTATTTGCGCAGTATAGGTGGGAGGCATTGAAATTATTTTTGCGGAAATAATCGAGCCATCAGTGAGATACCACTCTTGTAATGTTAGATTTCTAACTTTTACCATTATCTGGTCAAAGAACAGTTTCAGGCGGGCAGTTTGACTGGGGCGGTCGCCTCCCAAAAGGTAACGGAGGCGCACAAAGGTTTCCTCTGAACGGGTAGAAATCGTATCTAGAGTGTAAAGGCATAAGGAAGCTTGACTGTGAGACTTACAAGTCAAGCAGGGACGAAAGTCGGTCTTAGTGATCTGACGGTACTGAGTGGAAAGGCCGTCACTCAACGGATAAAAGTTACTCTAGGGATAACAGGCTGATCTCCCCCAAGAGTTCACATCGACGGGGAGGTTTGGCACCTCGATGTCGGCTCATCGCATCCTGGGGCGGTAGTACGTCCCAAGGGTTGGGCTGTTCGCCCATGAAAGCGGTACGCGAGCTGGGTTCAGAACGTCGTGAGACAGTTCGGTCCATATCCGGTGTAGGCGTTAGAATATTGAGAGGAGCCTTCTTTAGTACGAGAGGACCGAGAAGGACATACCTCTGGTGTACCAGTTATCGTACCAACGGTAAACGCTGGGTAGCTATGTATGGAGTGGATAACCGCTGAAAGCATCTAAGTGGGAAGCCCACCTCAAGATAAGTATTCTCATCATGAAAATGAGTAAGGTCACGGTAAGACTAACCGTTTAATAGGTATTACGTATAAATATAGTAATATATGAGCTGAGATATCCTAACAGACCGAGGACTTGAATTTTTTTAGAATATAATTCTTATTAAACTTTAATTTAATAAGAATTATATTTTTATTAAATTAAGATAATCAAATTATAAAAATAATTATGCTTTGGTATTTTTAGTGTACGTGGAACCACATTGATCCATCTCGAACTCAATAGTGAAACACTATATATCGACGAAAATATTTGGAAAGACATTTCCTGAAAAAATAGTTCAATGCCAAAGTTTTAAAAGTGTATTCTAGTATTATAAAAAAAAAAAAACTTTCTTCAACAACTCCAAACGGGAGTATTTCTAACTTCGGTTGATGACACTCATTTTCAAATTCGACTCCCTATACCTCAAGTAAAATTGGAAAGATGCCCAACACAAAAATGTTATCTAGAAAGGGTTTGATTCGTTGAAGGATCATTTTACTACACGTACCTTTTAATTTAGAATCTTTTTCAACAAAAAAGCGGACGTAACTTAGAAGTTCTGGGTAAAGTCTTTTGATTTTTCGTTCTGTAAATGTTGAAAAAGAATTTTTAAATTTTTTTTCATTTACTATTTCTAATCAATAAGTAAATAATATTAAAAAGGATTTTATTTAATTAGTTTCACTTTTAGAAAAAAAGGTATAAGATTCTTTCGAATGGGAGTCTTTCTGGTACACATCGATTGAAAGTTAAGAATATTTTAGAGAGTTTTATTAGTTCTGAAAAGTTATCGATTTAATAGTATGAGTAGGTATTTTGGCCTTGTGTTATTTGGCCTTAGACTTTATAATTAAGTTTACTGTTTTTAATTAAAAACTTATATGGTAAATTTTTGGTCTTTTCCTGGCTGGACACGCTTAGTTCAAATTGTGAAAAATGTAAATCAGTCGACAGATAAGATGGTAAAAATTAGTGAAACTGCAGATAAAACTCTAACCTATATCACTAAGGTTACTGGTGTAGCAACAGGAGCCGTTGGTGCGGCTAAAGGTACTGTAGCTTGTAGCTATGTTAGAGGCTGTTGCTTGTCAGGATGGGGTTTGTGCAGATTTTCTGTCAATCGCGACTTCCTTTATTCCTGGTCCAAATGTAACGACTGTGGTTACAGTACCTATTTCGGTTGGTTGCAAAATGTTTGTTTCTTTTTGCAAAAAAACAAATAAGATATCATGGGATATTAACTTTTAACTTTCTCGCTTTTAAAGCGTTATAGCAGTACTCTTTAAAATAATAACCTTATTAAATATTAAATTTATCTCCTATATTTTCGTAAAAATATATTATATTGGCTTGTCTTACTAATAATTGTGTTAAAGCATCTACTTGTTCTATTTTTTGTTGACACATCAAATTGCTCAAGGAAAACTTCTACATAAAATACTTTTTCTAAAAGAACTTTACTTATCGCTTGTATAACTTCAAGTTTCACCTTTAAGTCATAAATACTTTTATATGTTAAAAATGTATTGGGAAATGAAAAGGGGTAGCGATAATTATATAGTAATTTTGATACTGCTACTTTTACAACCCAAGAATTTCCTTGCTTTTGAATATTTACAGAAGGAAAAGCTAATAGACTCTGGAAGTGTGTCTCAGTAAAGTAAGTTGTCAGTGGCTCCATTTTTTGGAAACGGTAAAACAAATTAATAAATTTGTTTCGTTGGTATTAATTGATATTCTTTACTCCTGAAAATTCAATATACTCTTTTAAATTAAACTCAACAAAAAATATAACGTTATCGTTTATAGACTATTGTACGCCTGCGCCTATAAGGTTGGCAGCGAACTATATATGACCTGAGGTAGTAATATAATAATAGCTTTGGTGGCAATTACTAAAAAATTCACGAAACATATTTGATTTGTTAGAGAATGAATAAAAGATTCAATAAGATACGATAGGGTTTAATAAATAATAATTCGGTATTTACAGTTAATTATAATCACAACTATTTTACAGATGTTTCATTGAGAAAACAAATTAACTTTTTATTAAATACCTGTATTTAATAAAAAGTTAATTTGTTATCTCTTTTTCAACTATTCGGATTATGTATTTGTTTTTTAAATTTTAATATTATTTTATCTTTCATTTGTAGAATAAACATGAGACTTGAGAGAAAAAAAGTTTACATTTAATTTAGAATACGTTACAGTATACTAAAACTTATCGAACTTAATATTAAACCAGGGTTTTAAAAAATCTTCTAATAAAACTAAAATAGTTTTGTTATTGAGAAATAAATTTACCTTTAAAAGTAATTTATGTATTCTTTTAAATTTATCGAACTTTATTCTAGATTTATAAAAAATTGTTAAATTTTTTGTAAATATTTATATATAATGTTAAAATACAATAGTATAAAATTATACATTACTATATTTATCAAAAATAGATAAGGATTATTATTTATGGATACTCGTTTATTAGTAATTGCTGCACCAGTTTTAATAGCTGCATCTTGGGCATTATTTAACATCGGACGGTTAGCTATTCAACAAGTTCAAAGATTATCACGCAGTTAAAATAACTGAACTAAAAAACTATCAAAAATAAAAATATGTCACATACAGTTAAGATTTATGATACATGTATTGGATGTACACAATGTGTTCGAGCATGTCCTACTGATGTTTTAGAAATGGTACCTTGGGATGGATGTAAATCAGGTCAAATTGCATCATCACCACGAGTAGAAGATTGTGTTGGTTGTAAACGTTGTGAAACAGCATGTCCTACAGATTTTTTAAGTGTACGGGTTTATTTAGGTGCTGAAACTACAAGAAGTTTAGGTTTAGCTTACTAAAATCTTAATAGTTTAAATAAAAAATATTATTTAAACTATTAATTTTAAATAATATTATTAAGATACCCAACCATAGCTATGTAAACCTTTTCCTAAAAAGTTAACTCCTAAATAACAAATCCAAATTACAAAAAATCCTAACCCACCTAAAATTGCAGTTTTTTTTCCTTCCCAACCTTTTGTAATTCTAGCGTGTAAATAGCTTGCAAAAATTAGCCAAGTGATTAAAGCCCAAGTTTCTTTTGGATCCCAACTCCAATAAGAACCCCAAGCTTCATTAGCCCAAACTCCACCCGATATAATTCCTATGGTTAAAAATGGAAAACCCAATCCAATAATCCTATAACTCCAATTATCTAGACTTTGAAGTAATTTTAATTTACCAAGTTCTGAAATCTCATTTTGTGAAGATAGTAATTTCGTTTCGTAATAATCAAGCATAATATTATAAAGAGGTAACGAGTTATTATTAACATCATTTAAGTTAACATCTTTATACTTTGAAATAACTAAAAATAAAATGCATAATAATGACCCCATAATTAAAGTAGCATAACTCAGTAACATCATACTTACATGTAACATTAACCAGTTTGATTGTAAAGCTGGTACTAATGGACTTGCTTTCTGCATTTCAGGAGAAAGTGTTAGATTAGCAAACCCATTAATTAACAAAGCAACAGGGATTAAAATTGCTCCAATAAGCTTACTTTTTGTTTGTAATTCAATGTAAAGATATAAGGCCAGTAATAACCACGTTAAAAATAATAATGACTCATATAAATTACTTAATGGAAAATATCCAGCAAAAATCCATCTTGAACATAGGATAAAAAATAAAATAAAATTTGCAATTAAAGTACTTAGTTTACCAAAATGGGATAAAAAAGTTGTTTTATTAAAAAAGGCTAAATTAATCCAATAACATATCATCGCAATAATTAAAATTCCGAAAACAAGATTTGACATTGAATTTTGAATACCATTCCAATCCATCAAATTTCTCCAATTAATTTTTATATAAAGTAATTTCTATGATACCATTTTAATAAAAACAAGAAAATTTCTTTTTTATTTAAAGCTGACTCAATAAGTTTTTTCTTGACATAGAAAGAGATAACCGATAATTTAAGACAGTATAATCGCAGTATGAAAAATAATTATGGAATTAAGACGAAAATATGAATTAATGATTCTTTTTACTGATAATTTAAATGATTCCGAGTTAAAAAGTTGGGTTTTTAGTTATGCTAAAAACTTACGAAAGTTTAATGTATCGAATATTTCAGTAATATCACGTGGAAAACATAAATTAGCTTATCCGATTATGGATAAAGCAAAAGGAAATTATATACAATTAAATTTTTCAAGTGTCCCAAAATATACTAATGTATTTTTAACAAAGTTAAAAATCGATTTAAAGGTTTTAAGATATCTTTTAACAATTAAAGAAGATGAATTATGAGATTTAAATAACTTTAAACTAAAAATTAGAAAAATAAGTCTTTATTGACACTACTAAATATTATAATAATAGGTATAAAATGATTTAAAACAGATAATAGTAAAAATGATCAAGATCGTTGTTTTTTACAACGAGCATGATCTTGATCGTTATGGCCCAGATGAAATGTAACTTTTAGTTAAGTATTCTTTTTTATTTACTTTAAAAAAATTTATTCTGTTCATCGGAAGATGGATCATGCCGAATCTACAAGACTCTTATTCGAACTTTAATTAGACATTACCACAAAAGTAAGGAATTAAGAGAGGTTTAATAAAATAAGTAATATTTTGACTTACTTTGGAATAGAACAACTAACTTGGATGACTTTTTCATAAAATTTTGTAGGCTAATAGGTTCACATCTGAAGTCCCTCAGAATGTAAACAGAGAAGTTAGAAGAGGAAATTTCTGATAGTTTTCTTAAATCAACTTAAATAGAGAGTCAGTTAAATTTTAAGTCTTGTCGATTTACAGATAGAATTGACTCTCTCCATTCTCTAAAAGATGCCTGGAGTTTTGTGGTAACTTTAGAAACGAATTTAAAAACCCTAGGTTTACTTTGGTACTGCATAAGCGAAGAGTTTTTAAGATTATCAATCGAAAATGACTTTTTTTCAAAAAAAAAGAATATTGCTTAAGTCTCTACAATTAAGTGTCCGGTATTAACAAAACAAGAGACGGCCACTGGGTTTACCAACTGTAGCTACACTAGCTGTACCTTATGCTAACGGAGAAATAAATAGAACAGAATATTTCAGCATGAATGGGCTACAATCTTTTAACAACTGATTTTTACAGCACTTACAGGTAAAATGAAATTGTATGAAAGAATCTTATTCTTACGTTTTTACCTCAGAGTTAACTCATGATCAAATGCTTATTTGAGAAACGATTACAAGAGACGTTAATAAACTCATGCGGATCGCTTCCAACCAACTTCCGGATAAACCCAAATTTACTACCTAATTATTAGGTGATTTTCCCGTTATTTCAGGGAATAAAGCTTATTTGCGTGATTTAACTAAAATCATTTTTACCTGTTGTAATACCAATGAATTTTAATACCATGAACTTTTTTTTAAATGGGAGGAATAACTTCATAAAAAATAATGAATTTCGAAGCTATTAAATCTTCAATTTCAATAAAATCTTTCTCAATAATTTGTTGGTTATCTTTCCCTTGAAATAGAAATCTAGATTCAATAATTTTGTACTTGAGTAAATTCTGAAACTCATGAATAATTTCTCTTTTGATCTTTGCTTGAATAGAATGACGTCGTTTTGCAAATTGATTTAAGAAGCTTTGGACATAATATGTTTTCTGAATCGAATACTCTTGAGCAAGAGTTTGAATAATCGATAACTTAACGTCTAAATTGATTGCGTTAGAATAAGTAAAGAAACTTGGGGGTAAATGAAAAGGATAAGCATACTTCATTAAGGGTTCCGCAACCGCAATTTGAATAATCCAAGGTCCACGTTTAGTTTCTTGAATAGTATTTACAACAGGAAAAAATAATAATTGCCGAAAGTTTCGGTCAGTAAATTTTTCTCTAAAAGGAGGTAAACTCTGTAATTGATTAAAAAATTGTAAGAATTGCTGCCGTTGATAAGTATTTGCTTGGCAATTAACCGTTTTCATAAAATCAAGAAGGCGAAATTGTACCGTAATATAAATTTGACCATTAACAATTTCTTTTTTTCCTGAATATGTCTTAACAAAGGATGTAAATTGTAATAAACGGTAAAATAGAATCTTTTCAGAAGTAGCTTGGCTTAAAAAATAGTTTTGTAAATAAGAAGTAACCAAGTGTTTTTGTGGTTTCTTGGAATGAGCTCGTAAAAAATAATTCAACCAATCGGTAAAGCATGTTTCTAAAAAAATAGATTTCCAAAAATGCTTAAAGAAGCTCTTAGAAAGATAATCTTCAAACTCTTGATACGAACCGTTTAATAGCAAAAGGCCAGAATATTGAGCCGGACGTTTTTTAATTTCAAGTTCGAATTTAAGAGCAGAATTCATTTTATAAATCCTTCTATAATAAGCATACTCACGCTTACCAATAACTAGTGTTTGGATATTATCATTTTCATCTCTTTAAGGTATCCCGTCTTTACAAACGTGTAAAGATTTTTCTAAAAACTCATTCACATCAGTATCGTTAGTTTTATTTGGTCGAATAAATTGAATATCAATGCGACCAATTTTGATATTTTAGCAATTAAGTAGCGAAATGTAGAAATATCCGTTTGTTATCAGAAAATATAAACGACGAGAGTTATCGCCTGAAAATTTAATAAACAATGTTTCTTTGTTCCAAGAATCACTTTCAAGTCTAAAAGTAAGAGTGTGGAATAACTTTTTATCTTCAAGAATGGTTTGGGATTCGTTTGTTGCAACATAAAAGACTTTAGAATTAAATCCATATCTAAAAAAAATTTCTGCAAATTCTGAAATCCGTCCAACTGAATTAGGGATATTCACAGTTAAGTAATCGAGATTTAAGTTTTGATCCTTAAAATTAATTAATTCTTTCATATACATTTTGTGGTTTTGGTAAGTTTTGAACTAACGGCAAAGGGTGTTCCTAATAGACCCCAGAACGTCTACTCTTTAGAAGTCTTTTGTAGCTTTAAAGGCACCGGAACCAATGCGGTTACCACACTGTGCTGTTAGGGCACCTTTCCCTGTCTCTGCAATTCCGTTTGTAATATTTCTCCAAAAAAACGCAGCAGCTTCTGTTGCCGAGTAGCCTTGCTTACAAATAAAGTCCCTAACCTGCTCTCCATTTAAAAGCTTAACCATAGAACTAGAACTTCTTTTATTTTATTTAAATATTTTTAGAAATGACTGTCAAAACGGCAAGTGAATTTTATAAGTAATTTTTCACCTGTGTTCTTAGATCACACAACATACTATAAATCACATCGGAACGTATGAAGAAGTGCTATCAATTTTTTGATGACTGTCTTACAAATTCGATATCTTTGGTGTCTTTCCATAGCTGGGATATGTAACCAACTCGAAAGTTATGACTAGTAATATTTGGTTTATTTACTAGATTTTCAGATGCAGCGTGCATCGCCTTATTGACACCTCTCGCTAATGTCTAACGCGTAAGAGGTTTAGTGTTATTTGTTTCAGACGTAAAGATGTATGAGTTCGTAGTTTTCATAAGGAAAAGAAATTTAAAATCTTTTTCTCTTTCTTGCACAACCTTTTTACCTTTACCGGTAAGGAAAGCCTTATGGTTTGTAGGCCCTCTTTTCAAACGGTCGATTCCAATCCAACGTTCTTTTAATAATGTTTTAAGCTGACTGATTTTTAAAGGCAACATTTCATTGATTCGAGCGCCAGTGACTGCTAATAAACAAAAAGCAACTCTTAATCTTACCGAAGTATAACCAGGACCCGAAGCGTTTTTGCTGAGTAGGTTATAAATGTCACGTGTCATTGGTTCACATTTAGGCGAGCGCTTTCGATTCGCACGAGCTTCTTTCAATCTATCATATTCTTCTTCAAGTTTTTCTAGTTAATCGATTAATTATTGGTTCAATCTAAAAAGATTATAGTTTTGGGTTGCTAACCCAATGAACCCTACTCGCATATCTTTCTGATTTTTTAATAACGTTTGAATATCAGAACGAATTTCTTCGTATCCTTCTTCTAGTTTTAATGAACTTATTCCACTCTTTTCTGAAATAAGTTTATTAGCTTCTTTAGTTAGATTGATAACAGTTTAATAGTTTTACTTGAAAAGATTCTAACACTATTTTGTATAGGTTATAATAAACCATACAAAATTTAGTCAATTTTTTAGTACAAAATTACCCATAGCTCCTATTAACTAAGGCTTAGGAGGCATAAAACTATTGAAAAAAGTATGGGGTATTTAGTCTGTTTTTTAGAAAAAAAACAGACTAAATACCCCATACTTTTTAATGTGTGGATTAAATGAGATTATGGATATTTTCACTAAATTTTAGATATTTTATCCGTCGTGTTATATTAGAAACAGTTAAAAATTCTATTGAAACCTGTTTCGTGTTGCCGCTTTTAGATACAATTTGTAGTTGATTGTGAATCATTTTATGTTTCACTAATTCTTTTAATAATTTGTTTTTTTATCTTAATTAAATTGTTATTTGAAACGTTTACTATACCAAACAACTTTTGAAGATCTAGCAACTTGTTTTGTTTATTGACAGCTAAAGCTTTTATTAGCCTAACTTTTAATCGTAAGTCATTTTTATGTTTGGAAACCATGAATGACATGGGCAACTGAAAAGGATATTCGAACCAAAAGAGCTCTTCTGCCGCGTAGACTTCGATAAACCAAGCCTTTCCAGTAAAGTTTCTACAACCCGCTTATAAAAAGCAAACGTAACTTTGTAGTTATCGATATTTTATACATAGAAAGAAAAAAACTTTTCAATCGTACTAGTACTGATAACCTTTTAATTCGACGATTAATTAAACTAATAAAAAACTATTTCCAAAATATTCTCTTTATGGTAATGTACTAGCATCTAACCTTTATAACTTTCCTCAGTAGCTCAGTGGTAGAGCAATCGGCTGTTAACCGATTGGTCGTAGGTTCAAGTCCTACCTAGTAAAAATAAATAAAACTATGGCAGTACCTAAAAAAAGAACATCAAAAGCAAAGAAAAATGCTCGTAAAGCTAATTGGAAAAGAAAAAGTTACTTTGCTGCGCAAAAATCATTATCTTTAGCAAAATCTATGCTAAAAAATAAACCTACTAGTTTTGTGTATAGTATTTATGTCGATGAATAAATCCTTAAATTATATTTGAAGATTTATTCTAATTTTAGAACGGATGTGGCGAAATTGGTAGACGCGCTAGGTTTAGATTCTAGTAACTTATGTTATGAGAGTTCAAGTCTCTCCATCCGTAATTTTATATTTTTTAAAAGTTTATAATATTGCTTAAAAATTTAAGATGTTACCTTTTACTCTACAGCAACTTCGAATTTTGAAAGCCGTCGCAACCGAAAAAAGTTTTACAAAAGCTGCAAAAATTTTATATTTATCACAACCCTACGTAAGTAAGCAAATTAAAAATTTAGAGCAAAGTCTGAATATTATATTATTAGATCGGAATTCTCATAGACTTTCATTAACAGAAAGTGGGAAACTTTTTTTACAATATTCTGATCGAATTCTTGCATTGTGCGAAGAAAGTTGTAGAGCTTTAATTAATTTAAAAAATGGCGAAAGAGGTAATTTAACTATAGGAGCTAGTCAAACTATTGGAACTTATTTACTTCCTCGAATTTTAGCGCTTTTCGCAAAGAATAATCCGCAAATAAACTTAAATATCCAGGTAAATTCAACTCGATTAATTTCAAAACAAATAATAAATAAACAAATTGATTTAGCTATTGTTGGTGGAGAAATTCCTTATGATTTAAAACCAAAATTGAAAACTGATTTTTTTGTTGAAGATGAATTAAGTTTAATTGTTTCGAAATCTCACCCATTTGCTAAAAAAAAACAAATAAAAAAAGGAGATTTATATTACCTAAAATTTATTGCATTAAATTCAACATCGACAATTCGACAATTTATTGATAACATATTAAAACAAAAAGATATTGAAATAGATCAATTAAATATTGTTATGCAATTAAATTCAATAGAAGCTATTAAAACTGCTGTAAGTTTAGGGTTAGGCGTAGCGTTTGTATCTTCATCAGCAATTGAAAAAGAAATAAAATTACAAACTATAGATATTCTTTCTATTGAAAATATTAAAATTACACGTACACTATCTATATTAAGTAATATAGATAGTTATAAATCAAGAGCGTTTTTATTATTTTATAATGAACTATTATCTTTAAGAATTAATAATTAAACTTTTATACAGTTCTAACAACGTTGACAGATAATGACAAGATAAAGTATACTTTATGTGAATAAACATTAGACGAAATGTCGTAAATATATTGCTATGAAATATGCTATTGTTGAAATAAGTGGAAAACAGTTTTGGATAGAAACAGGTAAATATTATAATTTCAATAGAATTCCAACAGAGCTTGGCAAAGAAATTTTATTGAATCGAGTCCTACTAGTAAATACTGAAGGACATATTATAATTGGTCAGCCTTATTTGCAAAATGTAAAAATTCAAGGGAAAATTTTAAAACATTTACGTGGTAAAAAAACAATCGTATATAAAATGCGTTCCAAAAAAAAAACAAGACGTAAGCAAGGTCATCGTCAAGAATTAACACGTGTTTTAATTGAAAATATAAATATTATTAATTAGATTTTAATAAATAAGGAAAAATTTAATGGCACATAAAAAAGGGGCTGGGAGTACAAAAAATGGTCGCGATTCAAATGCTAAAAGATTAGGTGTTAAACGTTTTGGAGGAGAAAATGTACGTGCAGGAAATATTTTAATTCGTCAACGAGGTATGAAATTTAAACCAGGTATAAATGTTGGTTATGGAAAAGACTTTACACTATTTGCATTAACTGACGGTATAGTTAAATTTGACTATAAAAATAAAAAACATAAACGAGTAAATATTATTATTTAATTAAAAATATATTCATTTAGAATTCATATGAAAACTAATCCACGTAAAAATAATTCAACGTTTGCATTTAGAAAAGATACTTTTATTACAGGTTATCAATCTAGAATTAATAGAATTAATTTTTTAGAAGATAACTTTAAAACGTTGACTGATTCAGAATTAAGAATCCAAAGTTTTAAATTACAAAAAGAGTATCAAGACGGAAATGCTTTAAGTTCTTTAATTAATCGCTCTTTTGCATTAACGAGAGAAGTTAGCCGCCGAACCATGGGTTTACGACATTTTGATGTTCAATTAATTGGAGGCCTTGTTCTTAACAGTAATAAAATTGCTGAAATGAAAACGGGTGAAGGAAAAACTCTTGTTGCAACATTGCCTGCCAGTTTAAATGCTTTAACAAAAAAAGGAGTTCATATTGTTACAGTAAATGGTTATTTAGCAAATCGTGATCAAGTATCGATGGGTCAAATATACCGATTTTTAGGCTTTAATACAGGATTAATTAAAGAAGGTATGCAAAAAAATGAACGTCAAGAAAATTATCAAAGTGATATTACTTATGTAACGAATTCTGAACTCACATTTGATTTTTTACGTGATAACTTAGTTGTCGATGCAAATAACATTGTTCTTCGACAGTTTAATTATTGTATTATTGATGAAGTTGATTCTATTCTAATTGATGAAGCTCAAACTCCAATTATATTAGCACAAACTGTTAACGATACATTCGCCGAAAAATATTTGATTTCATCGGAAATTGTAAATTACTTAGAATTGAATAAACATTATAAGGTTGATGAAAAAAACCAAAATGTTATTTTAACTGAATTAGGTAGTCAACAAATTGAAAAAATTATTCAAATTGATGATTTATATGATCCTAAAAATCCTTGGATTCCATATATCATTAATGCATTAAAAGCATATACGTTGTTTTTTAACAATATTCATTATATTGTTCAAAATAATAGAATTATAATAGTAGATGAATTTACAGGTCGAATTATGCCTGATCGTCGATGGGGAGATGGTTTACATCAAGCAATAGAAGCAAAAGAACGTGTTCCCATTAGGCCTCGAACTGAAACTCAAGCTTCAATAACTTATCAAAATTTTTTTTTAATGTATCCTAAATTGTCCGGTATGACAGGTACTGGCAAAACAGCTCAAATTGAGTTTGAAAAAATTTATAATTTACCTGTTGAAATTATTCCAACTTATAAACCTACAAAACGGTTAGATTTTCCTGATGTAATTTATCAAGATCAATTTTCAAAATGGGAAGCAATTGCACAATTTTCTAATAAAGTTTCATTAACCGGTCAACCAATTTTAATTGGAACAACAACTGTTGAAAAGTCTGATATGCTAGCTCAACTACTTACTGAGTATAAATTAGCTTATCAAATTTTAAATGCAAAACCTGAAAATGTTCGTCGAGAATCCCAGATTATTGGACAAGCAGGAAAAAGAGCAAGTATCACTATTGCGACGAATATGGCAGGTCGTGGTACTGATATTATTTTAGGTGGAAATATTAGTTTTCAGATTCAACGAGAGTTATATAATCTCTTAATTACAGTAAAACTACTAAGAAAAAAATTTAAAAATGCAAATAATTGGAATTTACGAAATCTTCGATATCAATTAATAAATCAGTTAACAAAATTTAAAGAATTTCGAAATACACTCGGGTGTTCAAATAAATTTTATAGTGTGATATTAAATCTAGTAACAAACTCTAAATTTTTAAATTTATCTGATATTGATGTTTTAAAAATTTTACAAGAAAATGATAGAGTTTCAATTCCTAGAATTTCATATCAATGTACCATTAGGTTTTTATTAAATGAATTAGTTTTTTCGCATAAAAAACATCATTTTCAAGAAAATATAGTTGTAAAAAATTTAGGTGGACTGTGTGTGATTGGTACAGAACGTAACGATTCTAGACGAATTGATAATCAATTAATTGGTCGTTGTGGCCGTCAAGGTGATCCTGGAGCATCTTATTTTTTCTTAAGTTTGGACGATAATCTTTTACGATTGTTCGGTACAGATAAAATCCAATTTTTAATGAATAATGATAGAAATGAAAATTTTCCAATCGCTGGTAATTGGCTTACTAAAGCTCTTGAAACAGCTCAAGAACGTGTTGAAGAAAGAGCTTATGAACAAAGAAAAAATTTATTTGACTATGATAATATTTTTAATCAGCAAAGAAACATTATATATTTCGAGCGAAGATCTATTCTAGAAAAAACGTCACTTAGAAAAAATAATTTTGCTTTTGCTGAGCAAATTTGTTGTGAGTATTTAACAAAAATTTTAAAAAATGAGATTAATTTAAATCAAGCACTTAAATTTTTTGAAAATTTATTTGGTCGAAATTTAGAACTATGCGATATCCAAAAATTTACTTTGAAATGGAACTCTTATGATTTAGCAGAATGGAAAAATTATTTCTACCAAGAATTTTGGATAACTTATCAATTAAAAATAAATGAGTTTATTATTTATGGTAATGAAGTATTTGAAGATGTAGAACGCAGAGCTATGTTAAATTCAATTGATAAAGTTTGGAAAGAACATCTTGAAAAAATTATTTTATTACGCGAAGCAGTTACATGGAGAGGGTATGGTCAACAAAATCCATTAACGGAATATAAACGAGAATCTTACAATTTATTTTCTGAACGAAAAGAAGCTTTAATATATTTTACCATTTATTATTTAATTCGTTCAGACATTGTTTAAATTTAAATTATTATTAACTTTATTTATATTAAATATGACGAAAAGAACACTCTCAAATAAAAGTCGCTATTCGATTTTACGTCTTTCAGGTTTTCGTGCTAGAATGAGTACTGCTCAAGGTCGTAAAACGATTCGTAATCGTAGAAAAAAAGGACGTAAAAATTTAACAATTATGGGTTAAACGGTGAATGAAGTAAAAATAAAATTTTACTTCATTCACCGTTTAACCCATAATTTATTTTTTTTTCAATAAAATACTAATAGTAGTAAAATATTAAACTAAAACATATTATTATGACGTTTGTTGATGAATTACTTTTATTTTTAAGATCTCGTTATCCCGTATTACACATTACAAGTATAGAAGAAGAACGTGTCGAATATATACTAAGAAAAAATATCAAAGAGACGTTAAAACGAAGTGTTTTTACCTGGGATTTTGTTGATGGCTATACAGGTAATCCTAATCATAAAGGGATCGCAGAAAGGAATCCTATGCAAGCTTTAGAGTTTATTGAAAAATTAAATTCTGAAACACCTGCTGTTTTCATATTAAAAGATTATAATCGCTTTATAAATGATTTAGCCATATCTCGAAAATTACGAAATATAAGCCGTCTATTAAAACTTCAACCGAAAACTATAATTATTATCGGTTCGGAATTAACTATTCCAAGAGAATTACAAGATTTAATTACTGTACTACAATTTCAATTACCACTAGAAAAAGAAATTGATAACGAATTACAACGTTTAATACAAGCACTAAAAATTGAGGTTGAACCCCACATTTTTGAAAATTTAGCCCGTTCTTGTCAAGGATTATCACTTGAACGTATACGTCGTGTCTTAGCAAAAATTATTGCTAGTCATCGGACAATCGATAAAAATAGTATTTCTATTTTATTAAGTGAAAAAAAGCAAATTATTAATCAAACAAAAATATTAGAATATTGTTCGGTTAGTGAAAATATTACTAATTTAGGGGGTTTAAAAATTTTGAAAGAATGGTTAAGTAAACGACAAACAGCTTTTAGTTTAAAAGCAATTAATTATGGTCTACCAACTCCACGTGGACTTTTACTAATAGGAATTCAAGGTACAGGAAAATCCTTAACTGCTAAAGCAATTGCTGGTAAATGGCAATTACCATTACTGAAATTAGATGTTGGTAAATTATTTGGAGGTTTGGTTGGCGAATCTGAATCACGTTTAAGACAAATGATTCATGTAACAGAAACAATTTCCCCATGTATTCTATGGATAGATGAAATCGATAAAGCTTTTACTAATTCTGACAATAACGGTGATAGTGGAACAAGTAATAGAGTTTTAGCAACTTTTATTACTTGGTTATCAGAAAAAACAAAACCCGTTTTTGTTATTGCAACAGCTAATAATATAGAAGCTTTACCCCTTGAAATTATTCGAAAAGGGAGATTTGATGAAGTCTTTTTTTTAGACTTACCTCAACTACATGAAAGGGAAGAAATCTTTAAGATTCATTTAAAACAATTTCGGCCAAATAATTTAGAAAAATTTGATTATATAAAATTAGCAAAACAAACTGAAAGATTTTCTGGTGCTGAAATAAAACAAACTATTATTGAAGCTATGTACCAAGCTTTTTATGAAAAAAGAGAATTTACGACTGAAGATATTTTACAGGCGATTAACGAACTTATTCCATTAGCAAACCTTGAAAGTCAACAAATGATAAAATTAAAAAAATGGGCATCTTCAGGGCGAATTCGATTAGCTTCACTTAAAAATATATCATTAGATTAAATTTTTATAAAATGAAACAAACAATTCTTAAATTTATAGCAGATCTAAAATTTGCAATATGTATTTTATTATTAATTAGTCTTTTTAGTATTATTGGAACTCTTATTGAACAAGAACAACCACTTGAAATATATAAATTAAATTACCCATTAAATAATCCATTATTTGGGTTTTTATCTTGGGATAAAATTGTATTCTTTGGATTCGACCATGTATACAAAACATGGTGGTTTTTCAGTTTAATTTTACTTTTTAGCATTAGTTTAATAAGTTGTACATTTTTACAACAAATACCTTCTGTTAAAATGGCACGTAGATGTCAGTTTTTTCGGAAATTAGAACCATTTAATAGATTAAAAATTTCAACTATTTTATCAACAACTAATATAAATAGACTTATACAGGAATTAAAACTTCTTAATTATTCATTATTTCAACAAAAAAACTTATTATATTGTTATAAAGGATTAGTTGGGCGTATTGCTCCAATTATTGTTCATTTCAGTATGGTTTTGATACTTTCAGGAACTTTAATGGGTTCATTAGGTGGGTTTAAAGCTCAAGAAATTATACCCAAAACTGAAAATTTTCATATTCAAAACGTTTTTAATATTGGGCAAGTAACCCAAATTCCAAATTTTTCAGCAAGAATCAACGATTTTTGGATAACGTATACGGCAGAAAAAAAAATATCACAATTTTATTCAGATATTTCTATTCTAGAGGTTAATGGGAATGAAATAAAACATGAAACTAGTTTCGTCAATTCACCGGTTATTTATAAAAATATATATTTTTATCAAACGGATTGGAATTTAATTGGGATTCGTATAAAGTATAAAAATGGTTTTAATGTTGAGTATCCATTGATTAACAATTTAAATAATAAAAATAAACTTTGGTTAACTTGGATTCCAAATAATCAAAATTTAACAGATGGTATTATTGGTGTACTTGATAACTTACAGGGTTATTGTTCTATTTATAATAGTCAAGGATTTTTTTTAGGAAATCTTGAATTGAATGAACGACTAAATATTAAAGACTTTACACAATTTGTTGATATTTTAAATTCAACGGGATTACAAATTAAATCAGATCCAGGTATTCCAATCATTTATAGTGGATTTTTATTTTTAATGAGTAGTACACTTATTAGTTATATAACATACTCTCAAATTTGGTTAATTCAAAAAAATAACCAAATTTTCATAGGTGGAAATACAACACGAGCACTATTTGCGTTTGAATTAGAATTTTTTCAGTTAATAAAAGAAAAATAAATTGATCAAAATTACTATTTAGTTTTATAATATAAATTAACAAGTACAACTCTTCAGGACGAACTTTAATTATAAAATTTTTTTATGACAGCAACTTTAGAAAGACGCGAAGGCGTTTCATTATGGGAGCGTTTTTGCGCTTGGATTACATCTACTGAAAACCGCTTATATATCGGTTGGTTCGGTTGTTTAATGTTCCCTACACTATTAACAGCAACTTCTTGCTACATTATTGCATTCATCGCTGCTCCTCCAGTAGATATCGATGGTATTCGTGAACCTGTAGCTGGTTCATTATTATATGGAAATAATATTATTTCTGGTGCAGTTATTCCTTCATCTAATGCTATTGGTATGCACTTCTACCCAATTTGGGAAGCAGCATCTATCGATGAATGGTTATACAATGGTGGTCCTTATCAATTAATCGTTTTACACTTCTTATTAGGTGTTGCATCTTATATGGGTCGTGAATGGGAATTATCATATCGTTTAGGTATGCGTCCTTGGATTTTCGTAGCATTCTCTGCTCCAGTTGCAGCGGCGTCTGCTGTATTCTTAATTTATCCAATTGGTCAAGGTTCTTTCTCTGATGGTATGCCTTTAGGTATTTCTGGTACTTTCAATTTTATGTTAGTATTCCAAGCAGAGCATAACATTTTAATGCACCCATTCCACATGGCTGGTGTTGCAGGTGTATTTGGTGGTTCTTTATTCTCTGCTATGCACGGTTCTTTAGTAACTTCATCTTTAATTCGTGAAACGACTGAAAATGAATCAACTAATTACGGGTACAAATTCGGCCAAGAAGAAGAAACTTACAATATTGTAGCTGCACACGGTTACTTTGGTCGTTTAATCTTCCAATACGCTTCATTTAATAACTCGCGGGCTTTACACTTCTTCTTAGCTTTATGGCCAGTTGTAGGTATTTGGTTAACTGCTATGGGTGTTTCTACAATGGCATTTAACTTAAATGGTTTTAACTTTAACCAATCTGTTGTTGATTCTCAAGGTCGTGTTATTAACACTTGGGCTGACATCATCAACCGTGCAGATTTAGGTATGGAAGTAATGCATGAACGTAATGCACATAATTTCCCTTTAGATTTAGCTTCAGGTGAAGTATTACCAGTTGCTTTAACGGCTCCAGTTGTTAACGGTTAATAAACTTTTATTTTTTAAATCTTTTTAAACAGATTTAAAAAATAATCGAGAAGAAAATTTACAGTATCCTTATCAGCGGCTGCTAAAACGATCTAAATTGAAAGTAAATTAAGTTTAGCTATTGACTTATTATTACTTGACATATACGCTTAATACGTACTTATAAAAATAATTTTTTAACATATGACACCTTTAAAAAAAACTCTTATTTCTCTTGGAATTGGATTACTAATTGCACTATCACCATTACGTAATTCTGGTTTAGCGAAAATTATAATCACAATTACTGGAGGTTAAAGAAATGTTTGCGAATTTTTTACCTTATATTTTTCCTGGTGGTAGGTTATTAAAACTTGCAATAAATGGTATGAAGATAACTAATGCCACTAATCCGCTGCAAGTAAGTAAGAATATTAATTTAACGGTATTAGACTGTTGCGCACCACCGCCTATTCGATTAGCAGCTCATTGTCTTGGAGCTGGAGCCGTAATCGCTGCTTCGATAGCAAGCCCAAATCCAATTACGATTGGTTCGGCTATTCATTTGGTTAGTGAGATTTATGACAATTGTTAATATACAGATTTATTGTATTAGTTAAAAGTCTTACTTTTTTCCTAGAAAAGTAGAACTCTATTTGTTCTACTTTTCTAGGAAAAATTCGTCAATAAAATCATTAGTGGTGAAGAATTTAGCAACAGCTTTCTTGAACTCCGTCAAAGACTGATATATGAATGTGATGGTTTTCTAAAGGAGTTAGGTTCAGAAAAGTTAAAAGATTTTCAGCTAGATCCGAGATCATACGGGTTTGGTAGTTTGATAAGCTTTTTAAGAGCTGAATGTGATAATTTTAGTGAAGATTACCGAAACGAAGAATTCTATGATTCTATCAAAGACTGTTTTTTGAAACTACAAAAAGCTTTAAATGAAGAGTGAGGAATTATCTCACTCTTCTTAATTATTTTATTTTTAATCTTCAGGCACATAAAACTTACTTATTTTTCATTTTATTTAGCTAAAGGTAATATACCCTACTCAACCTATTTAGTGTCTTTGGCGGCCTTTATTTCGGCCTCTCAGAGCATATTTGAATCTTGTGACCTTTGCATAGAAATATCCCATTCCTTTCTACCAACAATACTATACTTTTAGAGTATACTCTAAAAATTACTGAATATTTTATACTTTAATTTATCAAAACTAACCCTTTACAAATAATTCCTTATAGCCTATAATAAAAGGTAAGATTAAAAATAGGTAAAAATGTCATGTCTAACATAATTTATCAAAACCATAAAAAATACGGCTACGCGCGAGTTAGTAGTAAATCGCAAGAAACTAATAGCTCACTTGAATCTCAAACCCAAGAATTGATTCGATATGGTATTCTAGAAAGTAACATTATAATTGAGGTAGGGTCAGCTGCTAATGAGATTAAAAATAGACCTAATTTTCAAAATTTGATTGAAAATGTTTTGAAAGAAGGTGATAGACTAGTAGTCACTAAAATTGATCGGTGCGCTCGAAATACTCTTGAATTCTTAAAGTTGCAGGATATTTTGTTTAAAAGAAAAATTCAATTTATTTCACTCGATTTACCCTATTGCGAAGATCTTAACATTAATAAATTAATAAGTACTACCCTCTCTAGCATAGCTGAGTTTGAAACTAATCGCCGGAAAGAACGTCAAATGCAAGGGATATCCGCAGCTAAAAAAGCTGGGAAATATCGAGGAAGAAAAACAGTAATTGATGACAAATTAATTTCTGAAGTTAAACATTTAAAGCAACAAAAAATGCTCTCCGTTACACAGATTGTAAAAATTACCGGAAGAAGCCGGAATACCATCTATAAAGTTTTAAAAGACCACTTAGGTTACGTATCAAATCGATTAGTTAAACTGGAGAAAACGAATGAGCAAAAATAAATTAACTTTCGAATCAGAAAATATCGTTGTAGATTATCTTTCTTTCAAGTTTCAAGACTTAGAAGATTGGAAAGAAAAAGAATTAGCCTCTTATTTGTTGAAACTTGGTTTTAATTGTTATAAAGAGTCAGGTAAACTAAGGAAGTCGATCAAAACACCCATTTTTATGGGGTTGAAAAATAAACATGAAGCTTGTTTCGTTGTGGATAACTCTTATTGGCAAGGCACCGTAGTTACGTTTTCTGGATTAAGCGCTAAATTTTTTTATATGCTTCTGAAAGAAAAAAAGCTTAGGGGAGAAGCTCTTTCTGATGGCATTCTTGGTCGATTTGATATTTATTACCGTCGGGAAGATAGAAAAACTGATAAAACCCTTCCGGAAGATTTTTTGGAGGCTTGCCATAAAAAAGTAAGAAAAACTAGTCAAAACGTTAGCTTTGAAAAAAATCAAAAAGGTCTCATTTTAAAAGTAGGCAATCGAAAAGCTAACAATTATTGTCGTATTTACAAAGAAAAAACTTCCTTAAAATTTGAATATGAAATGAAAGGCCAACTTCTTCGAAAGTACCACAGTTTGTTAATATCAAATTGTTTGGAAGAATTGGAAAATTTAATGTGTGAAGGTTTTTTGCGTCACTTTGGTAAGCTACTGCCTTTAGAAGAATCTTTTACAGATTGGTTAGTTGTTAAGTTACGACCACTCCGAAAACAAAAATTATCCTTCGCGACTTTTCACTCACATTATCTAGAAGAAAAAAAATTTAGTGAGGAGGATGAGGGAAAAAAATTCTTTATGTTGTTACAATTTCTGAATTACGCGCAAAACTTAGATTACGAAAGAGGAGCTTTAGGGTCTACGACTTATCGACAAGTTATCTTTCAAGTGAAGGATTTTCTAGAATATCAAAAAAAATCTAATAGTTACTATCAATTAAAAAAATTAATAGAATTTTTTGATGAACTTCAAACTAATTCATTAATTAAATTTTTTAGTGATAAAGACTACCGGAGTTTAGTGACAATTCCGGAGGTAGCTTTAACTAAAGGGAAGCAAAATTGTTGGGTTGGGAGAGTTTGGATCGCAGAAGAGTTGTTTCGTTGCAGCCATCCTTTTATACTTCCTAATTTAATAACTAAAAAATTGACCAAACATGAAGTGGAAGTTCAATTTAAAGTGATTCAGGTCTTTAGTTCTGTAAATATTGCAAAGACTTTTTGGATTAAAGATTTTTTCGAAGACTATTCAGTAAAATTAACAAATCAACAAAAAACAAAAATGAAAAACTATTTTATTGAATGTCTTCAACAATATAAAGAGCATGGATTGGTCGATGAAAACTATAAAATTATTTCCAAAGGGAAAGCTTATAGTACAAAGAAATTAACCTCTAAAGTTATTTCAGAAGGTTTTATAGTGTATGAAAAACTTTATGTTTAGTTTTTCAAAAGTCTAAAAAGGGTTAGTTTTTTTCTTTTCTTTTCAAACTTTGAAAAAAGTACTAAAAAAACTTTCCATATAATGGAAAGTTTTTTAACTACTCTGTTTTTTAAAATACCTTATACTATAAGGGTAAAAGTAAATTAAGAGACTTTAATGAGTATGCAAGTACAGGTCTTACCCTATAGGTAAGTTAATTTAGTATAAATAAAAATTATGACAGCATTACTGTATATTTCGTATAGCTCAGGATTGAGTGAAGACGATAAATTGATTATAGACAGACAAGTTTCTAGAAACCGAGAAAAAGTTCGTATCGTTGTAAAAACCCTTGCTTCAAATGGATAAAAAAGTAATTGTTGGAATTCTCTTAGGAGGAGCACTCTATCTTAGTAATGTACAACCATCTGAAGCTATAGGTTTATCTGCGCCAGTGGTAAGAGTTCAGCCAAATTATAAAGATACATATGAAATGAAAGTTGCTCCAACAGTTAGTCCAAAATTAGATAAAATAACTTTTATCAAATCTAGAGAATTACCTGTATGTATTTATATGATGGACGAGAGATTTTTAAAGACATCGGGGACTATCAAACTTATTAATAAAATTCGCAGTGGAGGTTTAGTTGAAGCAGCTACAGCTTTAGTAGTGATTGTTGTTACGTGGCAAATTCTGGGACTGGGAGTTGGAATTGAAGGTTTTGTACTTAATAATCCGAATCGTGGGTGGGGAGTAGATAGACCAAATCCGTTTCAACCACCGGGTGGTCATCTTAGATATCCTCCAGTTTATGATTTATTCTCTCCGCGAAGAACACCTGGTTGTCCAAGATCAGGATCAACTTTAGAAATTACTCAGCCGTCTTCAATGCCACACCAAGAATTTGTTGGGTTAACAAAGCAAGAAAAACGCGCGCTTCCTCATAGTAATGATATGAAAATTATCCATGAGGGACGTCCAGAGTTGGAGGTTGGCTTCTGGCAATCAAAATTTAAAGTCGGTGATCATGGTGGGGTTCATGATTTACCTTATACTGTAAAATCTAATGGTGGAACAAAAACTGAAAAGAGCGATGATAACACATTAAAAATGATGGGATCTATTGTTGATATGCCCAATCGAAACAATGTCGAATGGTTTGAAGACGGAACATATCAAGGTGGTACAGATCGGGGATTTGAGGCCATTCATATTTATGATTTAGATAAAAAGGTAATTGCGGTGTTTAAAAAATCAACAGGTAAATTTGTCACGACTTGTCAGCTTGACCGTGATGAACATACTGAATTATTAAAAACTCGAAATTTCGGTGGTGGAAATAGTGGACAGGTTAGGAATTTACCTCCGCAACAAACAGCTGTGAATACGTTCGAAAGCGACGTTACGGGAATGACTCCTATCAGTCCAATGAATGAAAATTCATCTCCAGGCTTTATTCCAACGAGTAGTTTTGAAAATGATGTAATGGGTATAACCCCTATAGATAAATCACAATTCGATAACCCATAAAACGGGTTATTCTTATTTACAATGTTAGAAATTCAAAATGACTTACAATCAAAAACGATATATAGAACTCTTGAAACGTTCAGAAGATTTAAAGAATCTAGGAAAATCATTTTATCAAGAAAGTAAAGATGAGTACTTAGAATTATCAGAATATGAAGCAGCTATTGCATCATACCTATATTGGAAAAGTAGAACTCTATTTGTTCTACTTATGGAAAAATTCGTCAATAAAATCATTAGTGGTGAAGAATTTAGCAACAGCTTTCTTGAACTCCGTCAAAGACTGATATATGAATGTGATGGTTTTCTAAAGGAGTTAGGTTCAGAAAAGTTAAAAGATTTTCAGCTAGATCCGAGATCATACGGGTTTGGTAGTTTGATAAGCTTTTTAAGAGCTGAATGTGATAATTTTAGTGAAGATTACCGAAACGAAGAATTCTATGATTCTATCAAAGACTGTTTTTTGAAACTACAAAAAGCTTTAAATGAAGAGTGAGGAATTATCTCACTCTTCTTAATTATTTTATTTTTAATCTTCAGGCACATAAAACTTACTTATTTTTCATTTTATTTAGCTAAAGGTAATATACCCTACTCAACCTATTTAGTGTCTTTGGCGGCCTTTATTTCGGCCTCTCAGAGCATATTTGAATCTTGTGACCTTTGCATAGAAATATCCCATTCCTTTCTGCCAACAATATTATACTTTTAGAATATACTCTAAATTTACAGTACGGGATGGGAAATGTTTGATTCTTGAATCAGATTAGGAAGATGACTAAATATCTTAGTATTTTTAACTTATTTAATTATATAATGTTATTATGTGGAAAAAAACACTTATTAAATTTTGGTCACGTTAGTTTCATCAGAGCAGATTTTACTCTATAAAAATTTATTAATAAATTTACTTGTTTCAATATATAATACATATTAATAAAAAGAAAGGTAACCACTATGGCATTTTTTAAAAAAAGAAACATTTTTTCAATGACTCCGCGTGAAGTGCAAGAAGCGGTATTGAAAACGGGCGAACAATACCCCTATATTGCAGGTAACAAGACTGAAGCACTTCAGATTATAGTAGATGGAGTAAAAGATACGACAAAAGGCGCTGTCACTACGCACAGTGGAGCTAGAATAGGTACAAGCGTTTTTAAAGGCATAAAAGATTATGCCAGAGGCGATGTTATCTGCACAGGATTATGTGCTGCCTCAGGAATATGCGAAACTGCTGCTGGTATAATTGTATGGAGTCCTATTCCAGGTAAAATTTGTGCAGTCTCAACATTAAAGGGTGTCTCATACTGTTGTATGAGAATACGAGATTTGTGTGCTGGTGACCCGGTAAATCCATTATGTTAAAATAAAAGTTTTTAATTACTTAAAAACTTTTATTCTTTAATAACCAATATGTTAATAAGTAAAAATTAGAATTTTTATAATTTGTTAATTAAGATTTGATATAAATGTTTTCTATGTAAATGAATTTTACACTTTATATAATTCTTAGTTACTGATAATTTCTGTTTTTTTTAATAAATTAATTACGGTTTGAGTGGGTTTTACACCAACTTTTAACCATTTAATAATTTTATTTGTATCAAAATAAGATTGTTTTGTAATTGGGTTATAGTATCCCACTTCATCTATTGGACGACCATCTCTTCTTGTTGTATGTTCCATAATAACTAATCTATAAAAAGGTGATCGTTTTCTACCAGTTCGTTTTAATCGTAACTTCAACATATTTTTTTTATCCTCAATTTTTTATAAAAAATAGACTTTCATAACTATTATCGACGAGAGTAATATTCAATTACAAGTAGTTCTTTAATATCAATTCCAACATCATTTCGATCACAATAATCTAATACCTTTGCTTCTAATAATTTTTCATCAAATTGTAAATGGTTTAATGAACAAATTTTATTCGTACTTTTTAAATTCATTTCAATTAGATTTTTCGAGATTTTTTTTTCTTTAACACCAATAATATCATTCAATTGACATTGAAAACTTGGAATGTCTACAACTCTATTGTTAATAGTAATATGACCATGATTTACTAATTGTCGTGCTTGAGCAATAGTAGATGAAAACCCTAATGTAAAACAAACGCTATCTAAACGCATTTCTAACAATTGTAGGAGAATTAAACCTGTAACACCTTTACGTCTTCTTGATTCTTTAATATATTTATATAGTTGGGTTTCAGTCAGACCATAGTTAAATTTTAGTTTTTGCTTTTCTTCAAGACGTAAACCATATTCAGTAGTTTTCCTACTATTCTCCGAATTTCCATGTTGTCCAGGACGTGAAGTATTTTTAATAGATTTTTTAGTCGTTAATCCAGGCAATTCTCCTAACCGTCTTGTTATGCGTAATTTAGGTCCTCGATATCGTGACATAATTTATTAAAAAAATAGAATCAATTTTTATCAATCTTAAATTTATTTATATTTAGGGCGAATGATCGGACTTGAACCGACGAATGGTGGAATCACAACCCACTGCCTTAACCACTTGGCCACACCCGCCACATAAGTATTTAAATATGTTATCAATTCTGTATCCTTATAGTCTAGTTCTCTTTCACGCAATTTAACTAATTTTTATTTACATGAACTTAAATTTTTTTTTAAATGGTAAACATTATCGGATTTATAATAATTTAAACAATTTAACATTACAAGATGTTTTAATGTACTTTAATTATCAAGATCAAATTTTTGTTATTGAATATAACCAAATTATTTGTAATAAAAATAATTGGATAACTCAAAAAATTCAGAATGGCGATAAAATTGAAATTATTAGTATTGTTGGAGGTGGATAGCTCGAACGATATTAATAATTTCAATTTTAACTAATTTATCTACTTAATTCGTAACATAAGATTAAATTTATATGTATAAATTTATTTTAAGTAGCTTTTGTGAAAACTAACCCTTTGTTTTTACCGTATCTTTTCATGAATCGCATAAATCGTTCCCAAGCTTGAGAGCTTTTCATAATATAAATAGATTCAATGGATTGTAGTTTCCCATTAAAAAAACGTGCATTTACATCACGTGTTTCGAGAATTCCTTCCTCATCAATTAAATACATACCTGTAATCTCACCTTTTTTAGAAGTTTTTTTATCTAATATATTCGGATTTTTGAATCTAAAAGTTGCAGTGCCTGTGCTTCCATTTCTTGATCTTGTTAATCGAACATTAGGTAGCACATTCTCATCTAATCCTTTGATAAATTGAATTTTAGCTTCCATAAAATCTACATTTTTATATATTAAGTTTTAATAACTGGGGTAGCAGGATTCGAACCTACGAATGGTGGAGTCAAAGTCCACAGCCTTACCACTTGGCGACACCCCAAAAGAGTCATTTGAAAATTATTTAAAAGTTTAAATTACTGGGCAAGAAGGGATTTGAACCCCTGACACCGTAGTTCGTAGCCACGTGCTCTAGTCCACTGAGC
Organism: Bonnemaisonia californica; assembly: GCA_032355485.1. Lineage (NCBI taxonomy): Eukaryota > Rhodophyta > Florideophyceae > Bonnemaisoniales > Bonnemaisoniaceae > Bonnemaisonia > Bonnemaisonia californica. Next base: position 29,920 of record JAUBNZ010000010.1, read on the forward strand.
TACAAGCCCAAGTTTATAAACTATTTATGAAATTTACATTTTTCTTAAAGTTCCGTCAAGTATTTAGAAAAATAAAACAAATTTGTCTGTTCTACTTGCAAAATTTTTTATTAATCAATAATATTATTATTAATCAATAAAAAATTTTAGAATCAATAATGGCGAAAAAAATTTTATATCAAGACAATGCTAGAAAAGCTTTAGAACGTGGTATGGAAATTATGGTAGAAGCTGTTTCAGTAACGTTAGGACCTAAGGGTCGAAATGTTGTTTTAGAAAAAGGATTCGCTTCTCCTCAAATTGTTAATGATGGTGTTACAATTGCAAAAGAAATCAATTTAAACGATCATATAGAAAATACAGGTGTTTCTTTAATAAGACAAGCTGCTGCAAAAACAAATGATGTTGCTGGTGATGGTACAACTACAGCAACTGTTTTAGCCTACGCAATGGTTAAGGAAGGGTTAAAAAATGTAGCGGCTGGGGCAAATCCTATCTCAATTAAATTAGGGATGGAAAAAGCGACGCAGTATTTAGTTACACAAATTAATGAATTTGCACAATCAGTTGAAGATATTGAATCGATTCAACAAGTTGCATCTCTATCTGCGGGAAATGACGAAATTATAGGATCTTTAATTTCAAGTGCGTTAGCAAAAGTAGGAAAAGAAGGTGTTATTTCGTTAGAAGAAGGTAAAGGAATAGTTACAGAACTTGAAATAACAGAAGGAATGAAATTAGAAAAAGGGTTTATTTCTCCGTATTTTATTAATAATACAGAAAAAATGGAAACTTTGTATGAAAACCCTTATATTCTTTTAACAGATAAACGTATTACACTTGTTCAACAAGATCTTTTGCCTATTTTAGAGCAAATTACAAAAACAAAAAGACCTCTTTTAATTATTGCTGAAGATGTTGAAAAAGAAGCTTTAGCAACACTAATTTTAAATAAATTACGAGGTATTATTAATGTTGTGGCAATTCGTGCACCTGGGTTTGGTGAATTAAGAAAATTAATGTTAGAAGATATTGCCATTTTAACAGGAGGGACTTTAATTACTCACGATGCCGGATTAAGTTTAGAGAATATTCAAGTTAATTTATTAGGACAAGCTCGCCGCATTATTATTAATAGAGATAGTACTACAATTGTTGCTAATGGATTGACACTTAATGAAATTAATAGTCGTTGCGAGCAATTAAGAAAACAAATAAACTTAACCGATACTTCATATGAAAAAGAAAAATTACAAGATAGAATTGCTAAATTATCTGGAGGTATAGCTGTTATTCGAGTTGGAGCAGTGACAGAAACCGAAATGAAAGATAAAAAATTACGTTTGGAAGATGCTATCAATGCAACAAGAGCTGCTGTTGAAGAAGGTATTGTACCAGGTGGTGGTACTACTTTGGTACATTTATCTGAAAGTTTAGTTACATGGGCAAAAAATAATTTAAAAGAAGATGAATTAATTGGTGCAATTATAATATCACGAGCAATTTTAGCTCCATTACGTAGAATTGCTGAAAATGCAGGTATTAATGGACCAGTCATTGTAGAAAAAGTTCAACAACAAGAATTTGAAATTGGTTATAATGCTGCAAAAAATACATTTGGAAATATGTATGAAGAGGGAATTGTTGATCCGGCTAAAGTTACCCGTTCTGGACTACAAAACGCTACATCTATTGCAAGTATGATTTTAACAACTGAATGTATTATTGTAGATGAAAATTAAATTTTAAATGAATCCGAGATTCATTTAAAATTTTTTTTATTGTTTTTTCTCTTACAGAATTAAAATCAATTTCAATAATATTTATTAAATAACGTATTTAGTTGGAATACTTGATATACAGCTATACTCCAACCAGAGCAACAGCGTAATATATAAAACCCGTTTAAAAACAGCCCTTTTTCACTGTAATACCATGTCACATGTAGCTAAAAATATCATGATTAGTGATTGGGACATTAGTTAAACTACCTGGTATCGCGGGTCCAGGTTCAGGAGTAATAAGTGAAATAGATTTAGATTCAAGACAACTATTAGCCTCATTACAACGAATAATGTTAGGACTCTTTGTAAAAGCAGCTTTAGATGCTAAAAGCGTATCACTAATATTATTATACTAATAATATAGGTTCTGTAAATAAAGTTTGCACTCTTAAAGCAATATTTTAAAATTCTATTAATGATCACTCCACTTTTAAAACTATTACCCTCTTCTAAAGTATCCCCGTAAGTTATAGGATACCCACAACCATAATAATTTTTTGTTTAATTGAATTAATATTATATCTGATATTAGATACATTGCTAAAGTTTCTTCTATTATATACTATAGTACAACTACAGAATAGATGATCTTTTAAAAACTTCTAAAACCTTATTTTTTATATTTTGGTCATTAGTTAATAACGTAAAAAATACAATAAAATTTATTCGTAGCCTCTTTCAACATTTTAACAGGCTCAATTTTAAACAGGAGTTGGGTCATCTAATTTTGATTTTAATTTTCTTACCCGGTTTGAATTTTTTATAAACCCTCTACCGTTTTTCCGATTAAGACTCTTCTCGTCACTCAGCGTGAGAACATCTGTTGTATCAATGTCAATAGTTATTTCATTTGTATAAGTTTCATTATCTGGTATTCCGTAAGGATTTTCAAATTCTGACTCTATTTCTTCAAGAATAGCACTTAATGATGAATATTTTGAGGCGGCTACTATATCTAATTCGAAACTTGATATTCTACGAAGTTTTATTACATTTTTTTCTTCCGTTGATGTTATAACTGCATTAGCAAGTATAGAACGCATCTTTCCTGCGTCTTCTTTTTTCTTTAATTCATCTTTTAATTCAGTAAATGTTTTCCGTTTAATAACAAGTTTAGTTCCGGGTTTTAAATCTGCAGATAAGCAACGTTCAGCTAATTTATCTTCTAAAAAATGCATAATTGTTCGACGTAGGGGTCTAGCTCCATAAAGTGGATCATGACCTTCTTCTACTAATAAAGCTCGAACAGGTTCTGTGACATTTAAGAATAAACCTTTATCTTCTAATCTATCAACTAATTGTTGAATCATAAGGGCAGAAATATCCCAAATATCGTGCTTACTTAAATGATCAAATACAATAATTTCATCAATACGATTTAAAAATTCTGGTCGGAAGAAATGTTTAAGTTCTTCTTTTACTAATCTCGTTACTTTTCTTATTATTTCCGTATCTTTTTCTTTTTCAATAGGCGGTTCCCAATCTCCAAACGGGTTATCATTAACTAATAATTTTATTCCAAAATCATTATCATCATCTTTTGGTTTAATACCACTTTCTCGTTCAATAACTTTAGATCCTAGATTTGTAGTCATAACAACTAAAGCATTAGTAAAATCAATTACTCGACCTTTTGAATCTGTTAAGCGCCCATCATCTAAAATTTGTAATAATAAATTAAATACATCTGGATGTGCTTTTTCTACTTCATCTAGTAACACAACAGAATAAGGTTTTGTTCGAACAGCTTCTGTTAATTGACCCCCTTCGTTATAACCAACATAACCGGGTGGAGAACCAATTAATTTTGCGACAGTATGTTTCTCCATAAATTCGGACATATCTATTCGAATCATACTATCTTCACCTGTAAACATATACTCAGCAACAGCTTTTGTTAATTCAGTTTTTCCAACACCAGTGGGGCCAGCAAAAATAAAACTTGCAATAGGTCGATTAGGGTTTCTTAAACCAACACGTGATCGACGAATTGCATTTGAAACAGACGTAACAGCTTTTGTTTGTCCAATAATACGCTCATGTAAGATTAATTCCATTTTTAATAAACGCTCAGTTTCTGACCCTGAAATTTTATTAACAGGAATACCTGTCCAATTTGAAACAACATTAGCAACATCATTTTCAAGAACAGTATCGATCTCATATCTATCGTATCCCCGTAAATCATTGGCTAATGCAGATTGTTTCATTATACGAATGTTCATTCGTATTTCCATTTCACGATCAAACAAATTTTGAGCTAAAGGAAAATTATGCGAACGCATAGCTTCTTCTTTATCTTTTATTACAAGTTTTAATTCGTGTTTCAAATTTCGAAGACCTTTAGGTAAACGTTTATTTTGTAAACGAACACGTGCGCCTGATTCATCTAAAACATCAATTGCTTTATCAGGTAAAAACCTATCTGGAATATATTTAGCAGCTAAAATTGCAGATTGCTCTACGGCTTTACGATCATAGGTTAAAGAATGATGTTGTTCAAATTTAACCTTTAATCCTTGTAAAATTTCAATTGTGACACCAACTGTTGGTTCTTCAACGATTACAGGTTGAAATCGTCGCTCTAATGCGGGATCACGTTCAATATATTTTTTATATTCATCTCGTGTTGTTGCTCCAATACACCGGAATTTCCCCCTAGCTAATGCAGGTTTTAAAATATTGGCAGCATCTACAGCACCTTCCGCTGCGCCAGCACCTACTAATGTATGAATTTCGTCAATAACAATAATTACCGACGGATCAGTTTGAACTTCTTCAACAACGCGTTTTAGTCTTTCTTCAAATTCGCCACGATACTTTGTACCTGCTAAAATTGACCCTAAATCAAGAGCTATAATTAAACACCCATCTAAAAAATCAGGAACATTTTCATTTAAAATGAGTTGTGCTAAACCTTCAGCAACTGCTGTTTTTCCAACGCCTGGCTCACCCATTAACACGGGATTATTTTTTGTTCGTCGAGCTAAAATAGCAATTAAATCATTAATCTCTTTTTCTCTTCCAATTACTGGATCAAGTTGTCCAGCAACAGCTTGTTTCGTAACATTATCAGAAAACTCATCTAACGTTGGTGTTAAACTTCCATTTTTTCTTTGTCGTTTTAACAACATTCTTTCAGCTTGAGTTAATGGACGTAAAATTTCTTCTTGCGTTTCTTCAATATAAGTAAAAATAATATCTCGAAGTTGTTTTATATCAACTCCTAATTTATTTAAAGTTCGCATAGCTACACCATCTTTTTCACCTAATAAAGCTAATAGTATATGCTCTGTCCCCACGAAATTTTGCCCAAGATCTTTACCTTCACTTACCGCCATTTCTAAAACTCGTTTTGCACGAGGTGTAAAAGGAATTTCTGAAGAAACAAATCCAGCTCCTCTACCTATATACAATTCAATTTCTTTTCGAGTTTTCTTTAGTGTAACTCGTACCCTCTTTAACGATTTAGAACCAATTCCATGACGTTGGCCTATAACGCCTAAAAGTAACTGCTCGGTACCCACGAAATTGTGCCCAATTCTTCGTGCTTCTTCTTGAGATAACATTATTATCTTAATGGCGCCTTCTGTGAAGCGTTCAAACATAAGATTTCAAAATTAAGTTAATAGCAATATTTTTTAAAAGATTATAAATCTAAAATTAAAAAATGGTTTAAAAGTAACCTCAAAAATAAATTTTTAATAGGTAGCGAATTTACTTTCTTTTTAATTCTAATATTTTATAAAGACACGAACAAATTAATCGTGTCGGTACCTACTACATAGTATTGTACACTAAACCTCAATAAATTGCAAATAAATTTTTAAAAATTAAATAAGTTTTTTAAATCTAGGAACGGAGGGACTTGAACCCTCACGCCTATCACTAGGCAACGGATTTTAAGTCCGTCGTGTCTACCAATTTCACCACATTCCCATAAATGTATAAGTATAATGTATATAAAAAACAAAGTTAAAGCAAGACTACAGTGTCAGTTAGGCGGCACCCAGATTCGAACTGGGGGTCGAGGATTTGCAATCCACTGCCTTACCACTTGGCCATACCGCCATAAAAATTATTTAAAAGGTATCAAAAGGTTTTCTTTTGACGGATACAGTAGTTAAATTGTTTCTGTTCTTATAAGCTTTCAAAAACTTATAAAAACAGAAACGATTTACATAGAATTTGAAACTGCTAATTTATAAAATACTCCTGACGGTAAATCCGCTTTTGATAAGAGATCAAAAACCTCACTGTTTTTATTTGAATCATAGTAAATCTCTAGAATTCTTTTATGAATCCGAATTTCAAAATGTTCACGCGAGTCTTTATCAACATGAGGAGATCTTAATACACAATAAATTCGTTTTTGAGTTGGTAAAGGAATTATGCCAACTGAATTTAACGTAGTATTTTGTAAAATTGCCATCATTTTATTACATGAAGAGTTTAATAAATCATGGTTAAATGATTGTAATCGAACTCGAATTTTGGAGCTTATCATATTTTTACTAATAATTTTATTCAATAATTTTAGAAACAACACCAGCACCAATTGTCCGACCACCTTCACGAATTGCAAATCGCATACCTTCTTCAATCGCAACAGGATAAATTAATTCTGCGGTCATCTTGATACGATCACCTGGCATTACCATTTCAACTGTCGATCCATTATCTGCTGTAAATTTAGTGATTGCCCCAGTTACATCTGTTGTCCGTACATAAAATTGTGGACGATATCCTGTAAAGAAAGGCGTATGACGACCACCTTCATCTTTTGTTAATACGTAAACTTCTGATTCAAAAAGTGTATGCGGTGTTATTGTACCTGGTTGAGCTAATACCATTCCTCTTTCAATTTGATCACGTGTCGTCCCACGTAATAAAATACCAACATTATCACCTGCAAAACCTTCATCAAGAGTTTTTTGAAACATTTCAATGCCAGTAATTGTTGTAGTTTGTGTTTCACCAATACCTACAATTTCAACGTTTTCGCCAACTTTAACTATGCCACGTTCAATTCGACCTGTTGCTACAGTACCACGACCTGTTATTGAAAATACATCTTCAATAGCCATTAAAAAAGTTTTTTCAATATCACGTTCAGGTGTCGGAATATATTCATCTACTGCATCCATTAAAGCAAAGATTTTATCAACCCATGGATTATCACCACGTTTTAAATCTGGATTTGCCGTAATTGCTTCAATTGCTTGTAAAGCTGAACCTGGACATATAGGAATATCATCTCCTGGAAAATCATAAGCTGATAGTAATTCACGAACTTCTAATTCTACCAACTCTAATAATTCAGGATCATCAACTTGATCTTCTTTATTTAAAAATACTACAATGTCAGGAACACCTACTTGTTTAGATAATAAAATATGTTCCCGTGTTTGTGGCATTGGTCCATCAGCTGCAGAAACCACTAAAATAGCACCATCCATTTGTGCTGCACCAGTAATCATATTTTTTACATAATCTGCATGACCAGGACAATCTACATGGGCATAGTGACGAGTTTCCGTTTCATATTCAACGTGTGCTGTGTTAATTGTAATTCCTCGTGCACGCTCTTCAGGAGCACCATCAATATCTGAGTAAGCTTTTGCTACACTATTACCACCCATAAGAGCTAAAGTTGCTGTAATAGCTGCTGTAAGAGTTGTTTTACCATGATCTACATGACCAATTGTTCCAATGTTAACATGAGGTTTTGTACGTTCAAATTTTTCACGTGCCATAATTTTTTCCTTTAATTTTAATTAATGTATATGTTTATCTATGGGGGGCTTGTAGCGAGATTTTAATAATTTAATATTTAAAATGTGCAAAAGCTTTATTTGCTTCAGCCATTTTATGAGTTTCCTCTTTTTTTTTTATAGTATTACCTATTTCATTGGATGTGTCAATGATTTCATTTGCTAATTTAATTGCCATACTTCTTCCGACTCGCTGATGAGCATTTTTAATAATCCAACGTAAAGATAAATTCGTTGCTCGAAACCCATTTACTTCAATTGGAACTTGATAAGTTGAACCACCTACTCGTCGTGCTTTTACTTCAACAACTGGACTAGCATTTTGAATTGCTTTTTCAAAAATGATTAATGGATCTTGATCCGTTTTTTTTTGAATAATATCAAATGCTTGATAAACGATAGTTTTCGCTAGATTCTTTTTTCCAGCTTTTAAAATACGTGAAATTAATAAATTTATTAGATAACTGTTATATAAAGAATCGGGTTCGGGAAATCTTTTTTTTGATATATTTCGACGTGACATATTTAATCTATTAGAATATTAATTTTAAATTTGGGCTTTTTAGGTTTTATTATTTATCACCTTTTGGTTTTTTAACACCATATTTAGAACGCCCTTGTGTTCTATTTTTAACTCCACCAGTATCCAACGCACCTCGGACAATATGGTAACGTACCCCTGGTAAATCTTTTACTCTTCCACCACGAATTAAAACTACCGAATGTTCTTGTAAATTATGTCCAATCCCCGGTATGTAGGCTGTTACTTCAAAACCTGATGTTAATCTCACACGTGCAACTTTTCTAATTGCTGAATTAGGTTTTTTTGGAGTTGTGGTATAAACTCGTGTACAAACTCCCCGTCTTTGTGGACAATTAACTAAAGCTGGAGATTTTGTTTTTTTTTTAATTTGAATACGTCGTGAACGAACGAGTTGTTGTATTGTTGGCATATCTTTATAAACTTAATTAAATAATCATATTATAGTTAGTCTGTTAATTCTAAATTATATTTTTTCATAAATTTTTCTACTCGACCTTCACTATCAACCAAAACTTGAGAATTTGTATAAAAAGAATGGTTAGCTAACCATATATCAATCTGTAATTCAGATTTGGTTGATCCAATTAAACATAAAGGTTTTCCATCACAAAGAATCGGTGCTTTGTTAAACCATTTCGGATGTATCTTAAATTTCGGCATAATTTTAAAAAAGTTATAAATTTAACGTTTAGAGTATTGTGGAGCTTTTCGAGCTTTTCGTAAACCATATTTTTTACGTTCTTTAATTCGAGAGTCCCGTGTAAGGTAACCGTATGGTTTTAAAATTAAACGATGTTCTGTATTCATAGTACATAATAACCGAGTAATCCCTAATTGAATTGATTGGGCTTGTCCAGTTAATCCACCACCTTTTACTATTGCAACAATATCAAATTGTTTTTCTAGTTTTAATTTTTTTAACGGTTCAAAGACCATACTTAAATACGTTTTGTTTAACTGTAAATATTGTTCACCGGGAATTTTATTTATAATAAAATTACCTGAACCGGGGGTCAAAAAAATTCTAGCAACTGCTTTTTTTCTTTTGCCAAGTCCAATATATTTTTTTTGAAAGACGAAATTTACTTCAGAATTCATAAATTTTTTATTTAATATTTGTTGTAAAGTGTTTCTAAAAATTACTATAAAATTTGATTTGGATCCATTTGAATAGTTGACAGATTTATTTCTCTAGGATTTTGAGCTGAATGGGGATGAGTTTGATCTGTATAAATTTTTAAACGTCTCAATAAACGTTTAGTTTCTGTTTCCGATAACATGCCCTTAACAGCTCGTTCAATAGTTAATTGAGGAAGTGCATCTACAACATTTCTAACTTTTAAAGAACTACCAGGGCGGCCTGGTTTATTTACAATGTAATGTTTACTATTTTTATTAACTATAATCGATTGAGCGTTGATTAAGATCACGTAGTCTCCGGTATCAATTGCTGGAGAATATTGTGGTTTAATTTTACCTCTTAATAATTTCACAATAATCGTAGCTAATCGACCTAATTTTTGATTTTCACAATTGATTATAAACCAATTTCGATTTTCGTATTTTTGATTAGGCAAAAATGTTTTGTTTAATGAAGTCATAAATTTTTTTCTTTTCTTAAATTGCCTATTTAATATAATTATTAGAAGTCTTTCTCAGAATTTAAGACAATTCCTAATTTATTTTTAAGTGTAATAAATACTTCATTAGCTGATTTTCTACCAAAGTTTTTTAATTCTTGTAAGTGTTCTGGTGAATATTTTAGTAGATCTCCAACAGTATTAATTTTAGCTTTTTTTAAGCAATTATAAGCACGAACAGATAATTGAAGTTCTTCAATTGCTATATTTGTATACGGCTCAACAATAACACTTTCTAATTTAGAATTTATATTAACAGTTTGCTCTGAATTTTTCGGTTCAATGATTGAGTTAAATAAATTAATAATTTCTTTACAAGCTTTTTTGACTGCATCTAATGGATTAATACTACCATTAGTCCAAATTTCTAAAAATAATCGTTCCGTTATATTATTTTCATTATCATACACATTTTCAATTTTAAAATCAACTTTTTGGATAGGCATAAATACAGTATCCATTTGCAAAAAATTTTTATCTTTTTTTTTTAATGACTGTGATGCTAATTGGTAACCAATTCCATAATCAATTTTAAACTCTACTTCTAAAACTGTTGAAGCTGAAATAGTGGCGATATAGTGATTCGAGTTAATAATTTCTAAACCTTCCGGTAATTCTATAAGATCAGCTGTTATGACTAAAGGACCTTGAACGTTTAATCGTCCAAATGTAGACTCAGTTGTGTTACTTTTGATTACAATACCTTTAAGGTTTAATAAGATTTCTAAAATATCTTCTCTAACTCCTGGAATAGCAGCAAATTCATGTTTAATTCCTAGGATTCGTACAGCAGATATAGCGTTCCCACCTATATCACCTAATAATACTCGACGAAGTTGATTTCCTATAGTTATACCTTGACCTGGTTGCAAGTCATGAATTAAAAATTGTTCGTAACAAACTCCAGATTGTAGCGTTTCTGATTTTACAGACTTCAAGCAAAGATTTATCATATGTAAGTAATTATATTCATGCAAAATTTAAACTCGACGTCTTTTTGGAGGTCGACATCCATTGTGTGGTACCGGAGTAATATCTTCAACTGAACTAATTTCAAACCCTGCAGCTTCAATAGCTCGGATTGCTGTTTCACGACCTGATCCTTGTCCTTTTACTAATATTTGAACAGTTTTCATTCCTGTATTTACAGCGTCTAAAGCTACTTTTTCTGCAGCTGTCTGTGCTGCAAATGGAGTACTTTTTCGCGCACCTTTGAATCCTGCGCTACCTGCTGAAGACCATGCAATTGTATCTCCAATTAAATTTGTAATAGTAACGATAGTATTATTAAATGTTGAGTGAATATGAACAACACCTTTTATGTAACTATTTTTGTCTTTTGTTCCTTTTTTATTTGATTGTACCATGTTCTAATAAAAATTATAGTAATTTAAATTTAATATGAAGTATAATTATTTTTTCTTATTTTTATTTGTTACTGTTTTTTTTGATCCTCGTCGTGCACGAGCATTTGTTCGCGTACGTTGACCTCGAACAGGTAAACTATTTCGATGACGTTTTCCTCGATGACAATTAATTTCACTTAATCGTTTAATGTTTAAGCCATTAAAGCGCCGTAAATCTCCTTCAAGTTGTAATTCTATATTTTCTAAGGCTTGACGTAACAGAATCGTTTCGTCAGTTGTTAAATCATTTGTTCGAGTTTCTGGATTAATATTTGCTACTTTTATAATTTTTTTGGCTGATGTAAGACCAATTCCATGAATATATGTAAGGGCATATCCAATTCGTTTATTTCTTGGTAAATCAACACCCACTAGTCTGACCATTTTTTAAACTCCTTTTAAAGATTATCCTTGACGTTGTTTATGCTTGGGATTTGCACAAATTACCATAATTTTACCGTGTCTTTTGATTACGCGACATTTATCACACATTTTTTTAACTGAAGGACGAACTTTCATTTTATTATTTAAAATTGGTTTGTATTTTGTTATAAATATTTGAATATATGATATCATCAACTTCTTTTGAAATATCAACAAGTACGCCTGCCATAATAAGCAAAGATGTTGTACTTAATCCATTAAAACTAGAAATATTTAGAGTTGCTTGAATTAAATTTGGAACAGTTGCTAAAATAGCCAAAGCTAATGCACCTATAATAGTTAATCTTTTCATTACCCGTTTTAAATAAAAAGCTGTTTGAACTCCAGGTCGTATTTTCGGAATTGCAACAGACATTTTTTGTAATTGATCTGCAATATCTTTTGGATTTAGAACAATTGTAGAATAAAATGAGCTAAAAATTAAAATAAAACTAAAATAACTAACCCAATATAAAACTCCAGAAAATCCTCCTAAGTTTGAAAAATTAAAATTCTGAAATAAACCTAGATTACTAATATATCGAGGCAAAATTAAAATTGTTGTAGTTAAAATAATTGGCATTACTCCACCTTGATTTAATTTTAAAGGAATATATGAATTTAAAAATCGAGAATTTGTTTTGAGTACTTTTGAGTTTAATTGTTTTGAAGAAACTAAAGGGATTTGACGAACACCTTCTTGTAGCAAAACAATTCCAAATAATGAAAGTGTAATTAAACAACTAATAACTAAATATGAAGTAAAAGTAAATTTTTCATTCGCTTCTATGATAATTGTTTTATATAAATTTGGAAAACTTGAAAGTATATTAGTATAAATTAATAACGATGCACCATTCCCTAACCCATAATCCGTAATGAGTTCACTTAACCAAAGAACAATCATAGCTCCAGTAGTTAACCAAAGAACAATTTGTAACAATAAAGATAAATTCCAATAAAACAAAATTTGTTTTAAATAAAGTCCTAATCCTAAACTTTGAATTATTGCCCAAATTAAAGTTATAGCTCTAGTTAATCGATTTATCGATCGTCTTGCATTTAAATCACCTTCTTTTTGTAAGTTAGATAAAGAGGGTGAAAATGCAATTATTAATTGAATAATAATTGAAGCATTAATATATGGAAAAATATTTAACGTAAATAAACCAATTACAAAACTTTCTTCACTAATAAACGTACTTATTAAATTTCTTGCTAATGGATTTGTTTGAATATAAAGTGCTAAATCTGTATGATTAATTCCTGGGACAGGTAAAAAACTTCCGAGTCTAATAAATAAAATGATTCCTAAGCTTATTAATAATCGTTTTAATATAAGAATAAAACTTGTTTTATCGATAATTTTCACTATTTTATTTTTAGTTCAACAATAATTTTTAATTTATAAATTTATATTTCGGTTTTTTGAGACTTGTTCTTTTGTTGTTAGTTGAGCTAATGCACATATAGCAGCACGCGCGTTATTTAATAAATTGTTTGATCCTAATTGTTTTGCAATAACGTTTTTTACACCAGCAACTTCTAATACAATACGAACAGCACCTCCCGCTATAACACCTGATCCTTCTATAGCTGGTCGCATAATAATTTGACAAGCGCCAAAAATTCCAGTAACATCATGCGGTATACTTAAAGATTTTGTTAAAGGTAAGTTAATTAAATTTTTTCGTCCATCTGTTTTTGCTTTTTTAAAAGCATTAACAACATCATCTGCTTTGGCAACACCAACACCTACTTTTCCGTTTTCATCTCCAACAACAACAATCGCTCTAAAACTTAATTTTTTCCCACCTTTTGTTACTTTAGAAACTCGACTAATTTTAATCAAACGTTCTACAAGTTTAAGTTCTTGAACTGAACTTGGTCCTCGTAAATTTTTTTTCAATTTATTTACTTGTTTTAAATTATTACTCATAAAATTTTTCCAATTTAGTACTTATGTTTTTTTCAAATTAAAATTGAAGACCACCGGCTCGAGCACCGTCTGCTAGTGCTTTTATGCGGCCGTGATATAAATATGGACCTCGATCAAAAACAACTTTTGTTATATTATTTTTTCGACTTAATTCTGCTAACTGTTGCCCCATAATATGTGATGCATCACATCTACGACCGTTAACAATTTTTAATTTTACAATTCGATCACGAGTTGAACAAGCAAGTAAGGTTTTTGCTGTTGTATCATCAATAATTTGTGCATATATGTTTTTCTTAGATCTGTAAACAGATAACCGTGGACGATCACTATTTCCCGTTATTTGACCTCGTAAAGTATCTCGTTTTAATTTATTATATTTATCTGGTTTTAATCGTTTATTTTTATTTTTTAGTTTTATTAATGCTTGTTTTGAAAATTTCATAATTATAATTTTTAATTTATTAAAAATATATTTTTGTAAAATGAAGTTAAAAATCATTTAATTTATTTTCCAGATTTACCGGCTTTTCTAATAATGTGTTCGTCTTTGTAAAGAATTCCTTTTCCTTTATAAGGTTCAGGGCTACGCCATGCACGAATAGTTGAAGCAAACAAACCTAATAATTGTTTATCACATGATTTTAAATTAATTGTTGTATTTTGAATAATGTTTACAAAAATTGTTTCTGGAATCTTTATTTTAACAGGATGACTGTAGCCTAAATTTAAAATAATTTCATTTGCTTCTACTGCAGCCCGGTAACCCACACCTTTTAATACTAAAGTTAATTGAAACTGTTCTGAAACACCAAGCACCATATTATTTATCAATGTTCTATATAGCCCATAAAGTGATCTAAGAGTTCTAGTATTCTTTTTTAATACTACGGTTAGAGTATTTTCAGTCTGTAATATTTCAATACCTTGAGGAATAGTAATATGTAAACATCCAAAATTTCCTTTAACACTCATTCTAGAATCCATATAATTAATATCAACACTTTTTGGTATTTCTATGGGTAACTTTCCGATACGTGACATTTTTATAACTCCTTATTTTACCATATATAACATAAAACTTCTCCACCGAGATTTAGATTTTTTGCTTTCAAATTTGTCATTAATCCTTTTGATGTTGAAATAATAGCAATTCCTAAATTATCTAAAACAATAGGTAACATACTTGAATTTGTATAAACTCTTAAACCTGGTTTACTTATCCTTTTAAGTTTTGAAATAACAGGTTGGCGATTTTTACCAAGATATTTTAATGATATCACTAAATAATTTTTGTTATTCTCAGTATAATTTTCAAAACTTTCAATAAATCCTTCTTCTTTTAAAATTACCGTTACTGCTAAAGACATTTTTGTAGAGGGTATCTGTACAATTTTATGCTTTACCATACTTGCATTTCTAATTCTTGTTAAAATATCGGAAATAGTATCTGTTACCACATTTTTCTCCTTAATAAAAATTTTTACTAGATTTTGTTTATTCTTGAGACCAACGTTTACGTTTTAAATGACGTTTTTTATCCCACACTTGATTAATCTCAGAATATGAAGAATATTTATCATAATACCCACAATCATTTAATGGAAAACGTAAAAATTTAAATAAAATCATTCCATTTAAAATTCGATCCATTGTTGTCGAACGCGATTTTGGTAAACAATTTTCAATAATAAGTGTAATTGTTAAACCTCGTGATTGATCAATATCATCATAATCAATTTCTGGAAAAATTAATTGTTCTTTTAAACCTAACGTGAAGTTTCCAGCTTTGTCAAAGCTTCTTAAAGATAAACCTCGAAAATCTCGAATTTGTGCAAATGTAAAGAAAATTAATTTTGTTAAAAATGTATACATTTTATCACCTCTTAATGTAACGCTTAAACCGAGTTCCATATCTTCACGAATTTTAAAACTAGCGATCGCTTTTTTTGCGCGTGTAATTATTGGTTTTTGACCTGTAATTTTTTCGAATTCTTTTATACTTTTTTTTAAAATATTATTATTTTGTGCACTTAAACCCAACCCACGATTTATTTGAATTTTTTTTAGTTTTGGAACTATATGCGGATTTGTGTAGATATTTGGACTGTTTTTAAGCAATGTAGGTTTAATCCCAGTTTCATATTCATTTTTAATATTTTCTAGTAAACTATAAATTTCTGCAATTTCTTCTACTGACTGTTGATTTAGCATATTATTTTTTATTTCAATAATTTAACATTTGAATGGTGAACTGGAGCTTCAAATTGCTTTATTTCACCAACATCATTTTCGGTATTTGGTTTTACATGTTTAAATTTAAGATTTATTCCTTTTATTAAAATTTTTCCTGTCTTTTTATTTATGTTAGTGACTTTACCAGTTTCATTTTTATAAAAGCCTGAAATAACTAGTACTGTATCGCCAATTTTAATAGGCATTTTTTGGTTTTTAATCATTTATAAAACCTCCGGAGCTAAAGATACAATTTTTGAAAAGCTTTTTTCACGAATTTCACGTGCTACTGGTCCAAATACTCTAGTTCCTCGTGGGTTATTATCTATATTGACAATAACTACGGCATTATCATCAAATCTAATATACATACCATCCGGGCGACGAATCGTTTTTTTTGTTCTCACAATAATTGCTCGAACAATATCAGAACGTTTAACCGGCATATTTGGAATAGCCTCTTTCACAACTGCAATAATTGTGTCACCTATGTCCGCATATTTTTTATTTCCACCTAAAATACGGATGCACATAACCTTTTTAGCACCCGTATTATCGGCTACCGTTAACATTGTTTGGGGATAAATCATAACAAATACTTTTTAACTAAATTAATGATGATTTTGAAATAATTTTAACTAATTTCCAACATTTTCGTTTACTCAAAGGACGACACTCCTGAACTAAAACTTGATCACCAATATTACATGCTTCAAATTCATCATGAGCTAAATATTTTTTAGTTTTTACCATTGTTTTTGAATAAATAGGGTGCGGATATCTATTTTCAATTTTTACAACAATTGTTTTTTGCATCTTATTACTAATGACAATGCCAATTTTTTCTTTTAAGGGCATAAAGAACTCCTTCGTTCATGTTTATATTAATAAATTTTATTTAGTTACTAAATTTTCAATTACGGTTTTTTCATTTATTTCGTTGTTTTTCAGTCTCATTTTTAAAAGAGTTTTTAATTGTGCTAGTTTACGCTTACCGTTTTTTAATTCGTGAATTTTTAAAGTTTGTCTAGTTGCTTTTTTAAAACGTAAATTGAAAATTATATTTTCTGTTTTAAGAATTTCTTGTGTAATTTCTTCATTTAATAAACAACTGATATGACTAAATGTAGGTAAACTCATAACTTATTTAAATAATTTCTTTAATAATAAATTTTGTTTTTAAAGGTAATTTATAAGAGGCTAAACTTAAGGCTGAACGAGCAACTTCTTCTGGAACAGAACTAATTTCAAATAAAATTGTTCCTGGTTTAATTACGGCAACCCAATAATCAACAGAACCTTTGCCAGATCCCATACGAGATTCAGCGGCGCGAGCGGTTATTGTTTTATCTGGAAACATACGAATCCATAATTTTGCACCCCGTTTTGTATACCGAGTGATTGTTCGCCTAGCGGCTTCAATTTGACGTGAAGTAATCCAAGTTGGTTCTAGAGCTTGTAAACCGAAATCACCAAAACAAATTACGTTACCTTTGGTAGCTTTTCCTCTCATACGACCACGATGATATTTTCTATATTTCGTTCTTTTTGGACTTAACATAATCAATAAATATTTTTTATACAATGATAATATTTTACCTAAATATAATGGCTATTATTTCGTTAAAATTTCATTTTTGAATAACCACACTTTAATGCCTAAAACGCCATAAATTGTATGAGCTTCACGAGTTGCATAATCAATATCAGCTCGTAAGGTTTGTAGAGGTACTCGACCTTCTCGAATCCACTCACTTCTTGCAATTTCTGCTCCATTAAGACGTCCCGAGACTTGAATTTTAATTCCTTTTACATTTTGTTTCTGTGATCTTACTAATATATCACGAATTGCACGACGAAAGGCAACGCGTTTTTCCAATTGATCAACAACTGAGTCAGCTAATAAACATGCATTTAAATCTACTCTTTCAACTTCAAAAACATTTATGGTTAAGCGGCGATTATCAGGTAAAAGTTTTTTAACATTTTTTAATAAATTCTCTAATCCTATACCTAATTCTCCTATTAAGATACCAGGTTTTCCTGTTTCAATATTTAATTGAATTTGATCATTTAGACTATTTCGATTTATTCTAACACTTGAAATACTATTTATTTTAGCAGTCTGATTTAAATAAGTACGAATTTTATTATCTTCTTTTAGAATATCTCCATACTGATTTAAACTTGCATACCATATTGATTTATGTTCTTGTGTAATTCCTAATCGAAATCCTAAAGGATGTGTTTTTTGCCCCATAGAACTAATCCTTAATTAATAATATATCTAATATTTAATTTGTTTCATTTAAAACTACTGTAATATGACAGGTAGGTTTTAATATTTTGTACCCTCGACCTTGTGCGCGTGGTCTAATTCGTTTTAATTTAGGTCCTTCATCTGCAAATATTTGTTTAATTATTAATTTTTTTTTATCTAAGCCATAATTATTATTTGCATTTGCTGCAGCTGAATGAATAACTTGCCAAATAGGGCCACTCGCATCATAAGGTAAAAATTCTAAGATCATTAGAGCTTCTTGATATGAACGACCTCTTAATTGATTTAAAACTCGTCGTATTTTATGGGGTGACATTCGAATATATTTTGCTCTAGCTTTTACGAATTGGATGTTTGTCATAAACGATTTTATTTTTTAAATAAGAGTCTAAAATTAATTTAAATCTTACACCTAGAATTTTTTTCGTATTATTAGAGATGTTTCCATTACCATTTTGACTCGGCTTTTTTAACAGGTGATCTTGTTATATAAGATAATTTTAAAATAATATGTGTGAAGTGTTTTTGATTTTGCAAATTTTTTGTTAGAAATTTATTATTTCTAGTACCGTCATTATAATATATAGAATCTATCCAAATATCAAATAAATTAATAGAAAAGTCGTTCTGCAATGATATCATTGATGAATAAAGAAATGTTTGTAACTTTTCTTTTTCGTCTAATTTCAAATCAAAAAAATATAAAATATCATCAATTGCATAATAAATATATTTATTTTTAAATTTACTTAATTTAGATTTTACAATTGGAGATAATCCCCCTTGATATTTAATATGAAAAGTTTTTAAAAATCTTGAGTTACTTAATTTATCATTGAGTGGATAATTTAATGATTTTCCTTCACTTATTCCAACTCGATCACTTATTCCGAATTGATTAAACTTAGTTTCTTTCTTTTTTGTAATTTTCTCTTTATAACAGGCACACTTTTTAGAAATAGAAGATGGTTTTTCCCAAAGTAATGTACGTTTCACACGTTTAAGTTTTCTTTTCATATTTAAAATGATTTGAACTTAAAAAATTATAAATTTTTAACGTTTTGTTTTTTTATCGACTTTAATATGTGATTTAAAATTACGTGTAGAAATAAATTCACCTAATTTGTGACCCACTAATTGATCTGAAATAAAAATTGGAACATGTTGTTTTCCATTATAAACAGCAATCGTACATCCAATCATACTTGGAAGAATTGTTGAAGCCCGAGACCAAGTTTTGATTGTTTCTTTTTTACCATTCTGATTAACTAAATTAACCTTTTTCAATAAATGATATGCTACAAATGGACTTTTTTTTAAAGATCGTGACATTTTAAATTAATTATATTGGTTTTCATTTTTATTTATGAACAACGACGAAGAATATAAGCATCGCTTAATTTTTTTTTCTTTCGAGTTTTTCTACCTAATGCTGGTTTGCCCCATGGTGTTACTGGTCTTGTACGACCAATTGGTGCTCGACCTTCTCCTCCACCATGAGGATGATCACACGGATTCATAACAGAACCTCTGACTGTTGGACGTTTTCCTAACCACCTTGTTCGGCCAGCTTTTCCACTTTGAATTAAAAACATCTCATTATTACTAATTTCCCCAATTGTGGCATTACATTCTTTTCGAATTAATCTAATTTCTTTTGAAGGTAAACGTAAAGTAACATAATTACCTTCTTTAGCTAATATTTTCGCTGAAGTACCAGCTGCTCGAACAATTTGACCACCCTTATTTGGTACTAATTCAAGATTATGAATAGAAGTACCTAATGGAATTTCTTCTAAAGGAAGAGAATTGCCTATCGTTAATTTTACTCCGGAACCTGCATCAATTTTATCGTCTATATTCAAACTTTTTGGATGTAAAATATAACGTTTTTCACCATCTTTATAATGAATTAAAGCGATTCGGGCATTTCGATTGGGGTCATATTCGATAGCTGCAACTTGACCTTGAATTCCGATTTTATTTCTTTTAAAATCAAGAAATCGATATCTGCGTTTATGACCACCACCTCGATGTCGAATTGTAATAATACCTCGATTGTTTCTCCCCTTATTTCGATGATTTTTTCGAATTAATTTTTTTTCAGGCTTTGTTTTTGTAATGTCGTTAAAATCTGAAAGTGCTCGATTTCGTGTTCCGGGTGTATATGATTTGTAAAGACGAATACCCATAAATGTAATTTTTATTAATTAATTAGTACTTAATTTTCTGTAAATAAGTTTATTAGGTCACCTTCAGATAATGTCACAATTGCTTTTTTATATTGAGATTTCCACCCGATATATTTACCTACACGTTTTTGCTTTTTTGGAAGATTACATGTATTAACTTTTAGTACTTTTACGCTAAATAAATACTCAATCGCACCTTTAATTGAAAGCTTATTTGAATGACGATCAACAATAAAAGTATATTGGTTGTTTTCTAAAAGACGCGTGGCTTTATCTGTTATAACAGGGTATTTAATAATTTCAATGTTATTACGAGATAATTTTGAAAGTTTACTCACCGAAAATCTCCTTTAAAATATTTAATGCCAGTGGTGTAATTACTACTTGATTAGCTTTAATTAAGCTTAAGGTATTTAAATTTGACGCTGAAATAATTTCTACATTTTTTAAATTTTGAACAGCTAACTTTAATGAACTAGGTTTTTTTGAAACAATTAGTAAAAGTTTTTGATCTAAATTAATTTTACAATTTTGAGAAAGTTTATGAAAATCTTTTGTTTTTGGGTTTTTAAATTCAGTTTCTAAATTATCAATAATTAGAATATTTTTTCTTTTACTATAAAGTAATGTTTGTAAAGCTAAACGACGTTCTTTCTTATTTAATTTGTATATAGTTTTTCTTGGTTTTGGTCCAAAAATAACCCCACCACCTTTCCATAACGGTGAACGATTAGAACCGGCCCGAGCTCGGCCTGTTCCTTTTTGTTGCCATGGTTTTCGACCACCACCACGAACCTCACTTCGTGTTTTTGTTGAAACTGTTCCTTGTTGGTTTAAAACATGATATCTTAAAATATTTTTATGAATTAAGTAATTTCCTGAATTTCTAAGAATATTTAATGTCACTAAATTTCTTGAATCTAATTCTTCACCTATTAGATTTACTACTTTATATTGGATTGTCTTTTGAATACTCATTATTTAAATTTTATAGACTCGATTTTAATATTTAATGTAACTTATTCTGAGGATACAATACTTAATAGATTACCTGGTTTACCTGGAATTGATCCTTTGAGAACTAAAATATTTTCTTTCTCATTTGTTTGAATAACTTTTAATTTTTTAACAGTTATAACTTTATTTCCTAATTGTCCTGCCATTTTTTTTCCAGGTAAAACACGGCCAGGAGTTGTACCCATACCAATGGACCCAGGAGCTCTATGGTTTTTTGAGCCGTGAGTCATTGGTCCTCGTGTAAAATTATGACGTTTTTGTAAGCCTGAAAAACCTTTACCTATACTCTTTCCACGAATATTAACGAATTGTCCAACTTTAAATAAATCCACTTTCAAAAGGTTACCAACTTCAAAGTTTTCTTTATTATTTATTAAACGAAATTCTTTTAAATATTTTAATGGTTGAATATTTGATTTTTGTAAGTGTCCCAATTCTGCTTGGTTCAAATATTTACTTGAAACATTTCCATATCCAATTTGAATTGAATTGTAGCCATCTTTTAAAAGTGTTTTAATCTGTGTAACTGTACACGGCCCAACTTTTAAGATAGTAACAGGAATAATATTTCCTGATTCATCAAAAATTTGTGTCATTCCAATTTTATTTCCTAATAACCCAATAGCCACAATATTTCTCCAAATTTAAGTTTATAAATTAACTTTTTACTTGAAAATTAGTTAAGTCTAAAAATAAATAAGTAAAAACTTTTTTATCATATGTATACTATATTAAATTAATCAGGTTTTGTCTATAGTTGAAATATTAACACATTTATGAAATTTTATTTTGAAAACTGAAAAAACTTAATTTTAGTTTTTAAGCATCTTAGTCTTTTTTTACATAAAAACGTACTATTGTTTATTTTTATAAAAAATAGAGTTTTACTTTACGTCTCTCTAATGTCAAAAGTTGTAGGAATTGATCTTGGAACGACAAATTCGGTTATTGCTGCAATTGAAGGTGGTCAACCAACTGTAATTACTAATTCTGAAGGTTTACGAACAACACCTTCAATTGTTGCTTACACTAAAAAACAGGAATTATTAGTAGGTCAAATTGCTAAACGTCAAGCTGTAATAAACCCTGAAAATACCTTTTTTTCTGTGAAAAGATTTGTTGGTTCAAAGCAAGTCGAAATTTCTCAAGAATCAAAAAAGTTACCTTACCCTATAATTACAGATTCAAAAGGAAATATTAAAATAAAATGTTCTTCTTTAAATAAAACATTTAGTCCTGAAGAAATTTCTGCGCAAATTTTACGTAAATTAATTGATGATGCAAAAATTTATCTAGGACAAGAAGTTACAAAAGCTGTCATTACTGTTCCTGCTTATTTTAATGACTCACAACGTCAAGCGACTATGGATGCAGGAAAACTTGCAGGTATTGAAGTTTTACGAATTCTTAATGAACCCACCGCGGCATCATTAGCATATGGATTAGATAAAAAGCAAAACCAAACAATATTAGTTTTTGATTTAGGTGGGGGAACTTTTGATGTTTCAATTCTAGAAGTAGGTGACGGTATTTTTGAAGTTTTATCAACAGCTGGTGATACTAATCTTGGTGGAGATGATTTTGATAAAATCTTAGTTGAATGGTTAATAACAAACTTTAAAAACAGCGAAAAAATTGATTTAAGCTTTGATAGTCAAGCGCTTCAAAGATTGACTGAAGCCGCAGAAAAAGCAAAAATAGAATTATCTACTACCAAACAAACATTAATTTCTTTGCCATTTATTACTGCAAATAAAAATGGGCCAAAACATATTGAATGTGAATTAACTAAAGAAAAATTT
Source organism: Bonnemaisonia californica (assembly GCA_032355485.1). Taxonomy (NCBI): domain Eukaryota; phylum Rhodophyta; class Florideophyceae; order Bonnemaisoniales; family Bonnemaisoniaceae; genus Bonnemaisonia; species Bonnemaisonia californica. The sequence goes on from JAUBNZ010000010.1 coordinate 52,957, forward strand.
GAAGAATTATCTCAAAGTTTAATTAATCGGTGCCGTATTCCTGTTGAAAAAGCATTAACTGATGCTAGACTAGATAAAGAAGAAATTAGTGAAGTAGTTTTAGTCGGAGGATCTACACGTATTCCAGCTATTAAAAATTTAGTAGAATCATTAACAGGTAAAAAACCAAATCAGTCCGTAAATCCTGATGAAGTGGTAGCTATTGGTGCAGCGATTCAAGCCGGTATTTTAGCAGGTGAAATTAAAGATATTTTGTTATTAGACGTAACTCCTTTATCATTAGGTGTTGAAACATTAGGTGGTGTTATGACAAAAATTATTTCACGAAACACAACTATTCCTGTTAAAAAATCTGAATTATTCTCAACAGCTACTGATAATCAGCCGAATGTAGAAATTCATATTTTACAAGGTGAACGAGAATTAGTAAAAGGGAATAAGAGTCTTGGAAATTTTAGATTAGATGGAATACCAGAAGGTGAACGTGGAGTCCCACAAATTGAAGTAACTTTTGATATTGATGTTGATGGAATATTATCTGTAAATGCAAAAGAAAAAGAAACAGGTGTGGAACAATTTATAACAATTCAAGGGGCTTCAACATTAGACGAAGCTGAATTGAAAACAATGCTTTCTGACGCTGAAAAATATGCTTCGGAAGATCAAGAACGAAAAAACCTTATTGACTTGAAGAATCAAGGTGAAAGACTGTGTATAGAAGCGGAAAAAGAATTAGAGTTATTTAAAAATACTATGAGTTCTAAGGATAAAAATGAATTACGAAGTTTAATAATGGATGTGGAATTACTACTTAAATCAGATGATTTGAATGATTTAGAAGCAGCTATTGAAAAATTACAATCAAAAATGCAAGATATTATGACAAAAACAACTTTAGTTGATGTTCCAGATACTAATAATACTTTACATGATTTATAAATCTATAACCGTCTATTTAAGAATAAGTTCTTGGAAATTTTAAGAACTTATTCTTAAATAGACGGTTAGAATGAATAACGTGAAAGAATTAAATCTTTAGATTTTATTGTTTGGTATTTATTAGATTGGATAGAACTTTTATAAAATTCTGTAGAAAATCCAAAATTATTCATACCATGGATAACTTTTCCAGTAGAGTACTCTCGCATAACTTTTTCAGTAAATGAATTTACTGTTAATGCATTTGTCCAAAAATCTAAATCATAAAATAATGTATAGCTCTCTCCATTCCAACAAAACGAAGCGTTTTTATCCTTCGTTTGAGGTAATATTATATTTTGACCTGACATGTGATAATTAATATTGATATGATTTAATGCACTTTGTAAATAGGTTAAGTTAGTTATGTTAGTCTTGTATTCTTTTAAATGTGACATTTTAATTTATTTGTTAGTTTTAATAGTGTTAATTAAGAATTAGAAATTATTTAGTTACTAATAAAATTTGTAAGAATGTCAAAAACTTTAAGTTTTATTTACAAAAATTTATTTCCATCCTGCACCAACATACAACATTCCAATTACTATTATACATTATTACACTAAATTTAAATTATAAAACCATCTATAGGAGTAATTAAAAGAATATTTCTGTTAGAATCTACTAATTTCATTTAAAGGCGAGCTTGAATTTCCATAATTTTGTTTTTTCATTCTTCCTGCTAAATATCCTAATCGCCCTGCTTCAACACTTTTTTTAAAAGCTAAACTCATTAAAGGTGGATTGTTGGCTTGTGCAACTGCAGTATTTAATAAAACACCAGCAGCTCCTAATTCCATTGCTTGAGTAGCTTCGCTTGGAGTGCCAAGTCCAGCGTCAATAATTACAGGTATATTAGCATTTTCAATAATAATTTGAATATTTGATAAATTTTTTAATCCTTGACCTGATCCAATCGGTGAACCTAACGGCATGACTGTAGCACAACCTAAATCTTCTAAGTGTAAAGCTAACATCGGATCAGCATTTATATATGGCAAAACAGTAAATCCTTTTCTGACTAAGAATTCAGCTGCTTTTAATGTACCAATTGGATCAGGTAGTAAATATTTAGGATCAGAAATAACTTCTAGTTTTACGAAAAAGTTATCAGTTTGACCTAAATTACACGCTAGTTCATGACCTAAAAAAGCCATTCGGATAGCTTCTTCAGCAGTTTGAGAACCAGCCGTATTTGGTAATAACCATAATTTTTTCCAATCTAATAAATTTAAAAAAGTATTATTATCATGATTCAAATTTATTGGCAACCGTCTAATTGCAACAGTTATAATTTCACAATGACTAGTTTTAATGCTATTTATAGCATCATTTGAATTTCTATATTTACCAGTTCCTAACATTAGTCGTGAGTTAAATGATTTATTAGCAATAATTAATTTATCAGACATTTTTACTTTTTTTAATATTATATATTTCTCCCCAGGTAGGACTTGAACCTACGACCAATCGGTTAACAGCCGATTGCTCTACCACTGAGCTACTGAGGAAAGTTATAAAG